>VXAL01015558.1:2480-24868 GCA_013399475.1 Chauna torquata
TAATGTTTTATATATATATATATATACATAATGCTTTACATATATGTGTGTAGCATTTTACAAAACTGGAGTTCCTGGAGGGAAGTAGCTCTGCAGCTGGTAGACAACCCAACAACAACCATGTGATGACTCCCTTTTCTTTTCAGCACAGAACTAAAGGAAAGCATATTCTGAAAGCTGAGTTAATACATTCTGCAAACCTGTAAGCATTAATTCCAAAAATAAATGAACCAAATTTATCTTCCTCTTACCTGCTTTTCACGTCTCTTAAGTGCCTGTGTAGAGTCCCTGCCCAAAGAGTCCTCATGCTGCCGCAGTTTTGGAGTGACAGAAAATCCTGATCCAGCTACCATATTTAACTAATTTCTTCCAGATTCTGAATTTTAAAATTACTTATCAAAAGCCATGGACAAGGCTGACAAAGGCAAAATACCCTCTGACTGCTAGAGGTACTTCGAGTCTGTCATCAGTTTCTATTACTAATCCTTGCACACTGTCTAGCTAGGAATTTGAAACTCCTTGTGGAATATTCGTCTTTTCTGAATCTCACATCACCACATGCTTAGTAAACTTTATCAGCCTTCTTCTTGAGACACACTAGGGACCACTCCAGAAGCACGAATTGGATTTCAAACAAGTTCAGTTGACCAGGACTTAGCATAAAAGTGCTGTGGCACAGGGAGTGTAGGAGAAGAACTGTGAAAAGAGAGGTGGACAGCAACCATCCATGACTGTTGGAGCAGCCATGGATATGTGGATGTACACGACATGAGTCACAAGTCTGTGACCTTCAGTGTAGCTTTGGAAGTTGCTGCCACATTAAGAGAACAGGTATGTGTGTGGATGACACAGGAGCAGCCTAAAGCCAGGAGCAGTAGCTGGAACCGTGCTGAACCCAGGTAAGCAAGAAGGTTTCAGCTTTCAGAAATACAGACAAAGTCTATGCCAACTATAATGCTGTAGTTTGTTTTCCGTCATCCCCAGACCCCTAGACTCAAAAAGCAACTGTATAAATCAGCACTATGGTATACAGCTACAGGTAAGAATCTATGCTTAATGATAATATCTTTCAAGCCTAGGATTTTGAAGGAAGAGATTTTCAGCCAAATTAATTGCTGCCAGTAAAGTCTTTGTTATGGCACACCCACCCCCATACAAGATTGCTCAGAGTAGTCCAAAGTCAGGCTAACTGCATGGAGTTGTGGAAGGATCCTGTAGGTGACAAGGCAATAAAATGGCAGATGAAACTCAATGTCAGTAAACACAAAACAGCACAAATGGGAAAAATAACTCAAACTATGTATCCTCGATGATGGTTAATTATCTATTTTCACTCACAGAAGAAATTTTGAAGTTTCTGGACAGAGTTATCTAAAAATGCCAGCTCATTGCTCAGCAACAGTCAAAAATGCCTGTCTAACGTTAGAAACTGTTAGGAAAGCATTGAAGAACAAAACAAAGAACATTACAACAACTTTGCTCTAAAAGCAAAGCTGAAATAAACTAGGACTTGAGAAGTAGGAATGGTGTGCAATCTGAGAAGGGAATTATTCTTTCCAGTTTCTCAATATGCATTAAGTATAACAAAAACATTATGAGGATGCAAGCTTAAAATGAACAAAACAGGCAGTTTCTTTGTATAATCCATCATCAGAGTGTGAATTCATTGCTACAGGAGGTTTGTCAGGGAAAAATAAATGGGCTAGATTGCTTTCCCGCTATTGGAAAGAAAGGTCGAAATACACATTTAAAGTTAAGAAGTCCCTAAACAACTGATTTGTTAGAATCAGTAGTTCGTAGGAGAACAAGGATAAGCTGAAATTTGCTTGGTTTATAATAATTTTTTCTGCTGACCTTTTCAGAGAGAGGATATTGGACAGCTTGGGACAGAAATTTTTGCATTCTTAGATTATGTGCAGTTAAAATTTTTGGCCCAGATGATGTACTACTTCTTATTTAAATCCTGGGTAGAACTGCCATTCAAAGTGGCTTTGACAGGCTGGAGAAATGAGGTGACAGAAACCCCATGAAGTTCAACAGTGACCAAAAAAGTCTCCTGCAGCAAGGACACAGTAACCCCATGCAGCAGCACAAACTAGAGACCAACAGGCTGAAATGGAGCTCTCCAGAAGAGGACCGGGGGATCCTAGCAGGGAAAGCTGAGTTGAATCAGTAGTGTGCCCCTGTGACAAGGAAGGTTAACAGCATACTTGTCTCCTAGCAATATTGTAGCCAGCAGGTCAATAGATGCGATTAATTCCTTCTCTGCACTCACAAGACCATATCTGAGTATCATGCCCGGTTCTGGGCTTGCCAAAATAAGCAAGAATTTGATAAACTGGAGTAAATCCAAAACATTTACGGGACTGTAGCACACTGGTCACAAGGAGAGGCTAAAAGAGCATATTATGCTGGTGTTAACTGTCTAAAACTGTCCTGTAAAACAGAGCACTGCTGCACTATCAGGATAGAAATTGGGAGCAACTTCTTATTTAGCATCTAGCTGGCTTGCCTGCTAAATGCCTCACTTTCTGCATTCACAGCACACAGCATCTCAGTGGTACAAAACCAAAAAGACTGATGACAACAGAGAAGAAAAAGTAATGCATGCCCCACTTTGAGGTTAGGCTTTCATCTGACAGCCCAGTGAAGGGGTCTGAGCTGCCAAGAACGCAGACAGGAGCTGGCCATAGGTTAGCTTTTTGACAGTACCATTCATGAAGGATTTTTTCTTGGGGTTGAAAAAGCTTCTCTTTTCAGATTAAATTTTCTCAAATTACAAAATTTTATTTTAAACCCAAAATACAGATGCTTACACACATGCATTCATGCTCCTAATCAACAGTAGAAATGGAAAACTTCTGCTTTGATGTTTTAGCTTTAAGAAAAAATCTTTACAATTGCAATGGAATTATGGTAATTGAGAGCTTCTGCTGTGACAGGTATTTATAAACCTTTAAAATTCTCAATCCCTAAATACTGCTATTCATTGAGGTTCCTGCATGGACAAAGAGGACTGTCCCAGCTGACAACTGCAAAATGGAGGCAGCGAGAAATCACACTAACACGCACTCCCTGGAGAACCTGTAGCTAAGTTCAAATCTAGACAGATCTTTATTATCATAGTTTTTTCAGAGGTACTTGTTTGCAGATAGTATTAAGGAAGATTTATTTCTCAAGTTTACCACAAGATGGAGGTGCTGTAACTCAGAATCATTCATTAAACAATCAGGAAAATGGTGGGTGTTGTACAAAGGGCACTGTAAAATTTTATGAACGTATTTAAGAAAGCAATCAAAAATAATTGTATGCAACTGTGCCATATTATTTTATTAATTTATTTTAAGCAAACTGTATAATGACATAGCTAACTGTCTCTGAGCCAGCATTATTTCAAAATGCAGCAGCTTTAAATTTGCATTTGAATCACTGAATGCTGCAGATACTATTCTGAATCACACATCCATTGGAGGTAGAGATGGCTGATAATGTAAATTCTCAAAAAGCATACAAAAGTGGTGGTTGCCAGAGTCAGATGGATACCATCTTCTTGGATGTATTATCCTGAATTAAGATGATCTTTTCCTAAACTTAGCCTTCTGGAGCCTGGCACCAACCAAAAGAGACAATAAAGGATGCTTTTTCTGTAAAAAATGTAGGTCTGATTGTTTTCACAGGCATTCTCTCTGACTTCCATCAGAAGGTCCAGGATGGTGTTAGCCATCAAAAGGCTTAGAAACTGCTTATTAGGTCACAATTATAGTATAGTATCGTTGCTTGTGATAAATGTCACTGGACCAGAGACAAATAAGGCAGCCCTCGTTCAGGGTTCCTGCACAAGCTGAGTAGATCATGGCGATAAGCTTCTACTGTCCCCGAAAAGCTCTTTCTTCTTAGTCTGCAGATGTAGGTTCTTCTCCTGTGCTTTCTTCCTTTATCTAATACTTCAAAGGGAAAACATTAAAGACTTTTCTCTACTATTCCATTTTTCACTCACATCTTCTTTACTACTGGCTATTTTGCTGTTTTAAGGTGAGTAAGTGAAACTGGTTGGTCCAAGTTACTTTACAGTAACACAGAAATGGAAACATTCAGAAAGGTGAGCACCATGAAGACCTACTTTTTTATAGTTTTGTAGCACTTGGATACTTTTGGTTTTCAGTGAAGCTACGTTTGCATTAAATAAGTATGACAATATTGGGAAGTGAATCTCTCTGTATGTGCTCTTAAGACATGGACAAACACCCTCTCTAGGTCTGGCTGTGCAAATACTGCCTTCACCTGCACATCACCCCCTCCCTGCTCTTGAAAGGAGCAACCATAACCTATCACCTACTCGTTGCACAGTTCATGTGACCACAGTTTACTTGGGTTTTGGTCAGATTAATTTAAACAGATTAAAATTCAAGATCTGAAAACATATAGATATTCCCCTAATATAAAAGAAATTGTATTTCCATAGCAAGAAAAGCCAAAAGAACAGTAAGAGCTTGAGGAGGGGCTGTATAACAATTGCAGATGGTATCCGAAGGCAGAACAATTAATGTGTGTCTTCACAAGCAAGGATGAATTAAATTCCAAGATCTTAAAATAATTCTTATTGTAAATGAAAAAACAGTGAACCTTGAGTGTCTTTAGAAAACAAGCATATATAATAGGTTAAAATTATATTTGATATATAATTATAGAGATGTTATAGTTTCCACATTATTTTTCATTTTCAGTTCATTCTTAAAACTGTGAAGTAAGTTGCCAGAGATGTACAGCAGACAAAACTCATGTGGTTAGGGAATAAAGAAATAAAAATATATTGGAGATTTCAGTTGTAGTGCACTTAGTATTCACAATGAGATTGTTGCTGTGCGAGTTTGGGACATACCAAATACCATCAATAATTTGGTTTAATTTCTCCTCTCTAATTCCACAAAATCCCAGAAAAGATACAAAATCAGCAAAGATGATTTTTTTTGAATTAGTTTCTAAATGAAATTTTGTAGATTTCATTGCTCTCACAACAAAACATTTCACATCAAAATGTGTTCTGACATCTTTAAAATATTTAGTTGAATAAGTTTACACTCTACAAATATTCATAAAATAACTGAGTGAGGCTGAATCTGCATTTATTGATTTAAAAAAATATTTTCAAAGAGTAATCAATTACAATTTACCAAGAAAACTTTATGTCCAAGTGCTTCTAATCTCTCTTTAAAATTACAAGCCGTAGTTAAAAGAAAAGATAATATATACTAAAAATAGATGAACATTGCAGGTTATATAATTGTCTAATTAAGAAAGGCCATTCTTCATCATAGTTGTTTTTTACACACTACATTTTCAATGTTGCTGCTTGTTTTTCAGTAAATTGGAAAAAGTCTTTTTATGTTGTTTAAAAGAAGCACAAAACATAAAACAGATTTTTGATGTGCAGATGTTTGTTATGGTTCCTCATTTGAAACTGACGGAAAGGAAATGGAGTTATAGTAGTGAAGCAGGACATGTTTTGTGTCAGAGGAAATCTGTGGCAAAGAAAAGGATACAAGTTGTTCAGATGATAAGTACAGTTGTTCACTGTGTTTCCCCCAAATTCCACTTGTTTAATACAGATGCCCCTCACCATTGAGTTGCTGAACCGGCTCAAGAGTTCAACTGCTGAGCAGATGCATGGCTCAGGAGGAATACGCTTTGTGATAAAGTAACGGCTTCTTCAACTACTATAAGGATCCTCATGAAAAGATCCAGCTGATTTGGAGGCAAATCTTGTTATTTTGTGTGACTGTGGCTCTGTCAGTATTATGACCTGAAGTAATATAATAATTTTGTGTTCTGCAATTGTGTGGTATATGACAATACATGTGGTCAGTTATAGTGAGGGTAAGTTGCTTGTTGTGCCACAGTCACCCGAGAATTGTAAATTATATTACTATATGCATAGGCACAGGTATATATTTGAAGAGAATACCATGGATTTTCTTATTCCCATGAAATAGACAGTCTATTTCTTACATTAAGAATTTCATGCTTTCTAAAGTGAGGGTTATACTACTTAAATTCTACTGATAGAGTTAAAATGCTATATGATTAGGGGAAGACAAGCCCTTCAGATTTATTTATATCCTACCTAATGCAAATGTGAATGTTCTTCTATTCCACATAAATATGCATTCACTTCCTTGAAACTTGCTAAGCTGTCTGCATCAGCAGTTTCTCATGACAGTGAGTTACACAGGTTGATCATCTCTGAAAAAAAATACCCAACCTCCCCTTTGCCACCAAAAAAAAAAAAACCCTACACTAGTGTAAATTGCAGGTCCTGGCAACCATGGGTGAGCATCAAACACCACAAGTTACATAATTATGCTTTTGACGATTGAAGAAGTGAGCTCAGTCCTAATGTTCTTTCTCATTTTTATGCAGTTTTCGTTAGTTCCCACAAAAAAAAAAAGAAAAAAGGTCCCACAAATTTCATCCTAAGAGGTCTTGAGGAAGAATGAGGTACAAGAAGTCAATATTGATCCACTTTCAGGAAAGTGAATGACATTAGGTAGCAAATCAGAGCAGCAGCCTATCTACAAATTGATTTTTGATGTGATCCTTAAACATTAATTGTGAACTGAACAAAATATTTCATTTCTTTGGGGACATTATCTTTTTAAACTGAATTTTGTCCAAAGCAAAATTGAGACATTTAATTTGGAAATGGTCAAAATGACATGGTTTAACTTCGTAAAAAGCATATATCCCCTTCTAGGCTGAAAATATTCGTGATGCTCAACACAAAAATATTTGCACTGTTGGACAACTCAAGTGGTTTCACCAGCTGTAACCTAAAATCGAACTATAGATCCTGTAGATTTCTTTTGTTGATTTCTTTTTTATTATTGGCATAGATTTGTACTAAGCTGAGACACAGTTTACAATATTGTGGCACTGCTGTTTTCATCTGTTTTTAAAGGTTGAGAGATTTATATCTTCATCTGTAGATAGTTTTGAAGTCTTTTCTTTCCTACAGCTATGAAAGAATGGAATTAAGATACCCTTTCTTATTCTGATGCACCACTAAAAAGATATGACATCACTCTTCCTTTTGATGGAATTGGGATAGGAAATATTTCTTACTTCTGGCTAAATTCTGATTCAGTTCCTGTGGAGAAAATCACTTAAAATTGACATGGGAATGAAGTCAAGATGAGGCCAGCATTTGGCCCAGTTTTTCAGAAAATTGTGTTAATTCCTAAAAATGAAATAAAAGTATAAGTGTTAAATCCACTTGGGCAGTGATTCAGGAAGGATTTTGATTCAGTATATTCTTGAAAGTTTGTTACTTAGAATTCTGGGTCTGAAATCTGAAGCCTGATATTAAAATTATTCATTGAGTAAGCAGAACACATAGCAAGATGAGACCCTAAGAGCACTAGGTTACAAGGGAAAAATGTCAAACTCATTTAAAGACCTTTGTGCCACAGCACTCCTGCTGGTAGCAGCTAGAAGAGCAGCATGCAGACCTCCCAGCTCTGCCCCCATGCGAACATATCACGTGTGGATGAGAGCTCTGAGAACCTCACACACACTCCAAGGAGAGGTGCCAGGAGCCTCCCCAGCTCACCTACTGCAAACAGGAGAATCCCAAGACACTCCCTGAAGACAGATTCTTGCAAATCTTCATATGATTAGAGTTCGTGCAACCCTTTTGACAAAAATATGTTAACTACCATCCCAAGAACACATATATAATCTTAGTGCTAGTTAAAGAAATATTTTAGCACAAAAGCAACTGTGTATTACTACAGCTTTGCTTTGGCACATATGCTAAGCCTTAATTTTATTATTTTTACTATGATGATGACCAAAGCCCTTGCCAAGAACAAGATGCCATTGTGTTAGGCAGCTGAACAACTGTTTGACTGTGAAGATTAGATTTCTGCTTTACTCAAATTGATAGTAAAGTATCATTATGTAGTGGATATGGATTTATTTACACTTTATAATGAGCTTTTAAAATTAAGTGGTTGTTCACAGTATGCAGGAGTATTTTGAGGATTTAAAGACTACTAATAAAGATGAGAGCTGTAGAGGGCTGGTGTGGGTTTTTGTTTATTTGTTCATTAGTTGAAATGGAACCAGTTCTGTTGTAGAAATAGTTCTGCTTTATTGAATGGTGAGACATCATCCTTGTTTAAAATAGGGAACAACCTCTGGAAGCTTTTTGCGTGAAGAAATCATGCAAGATTAGTAATACTACAGGAGTGTCTTTTTTATCCTGTAATTGTGGTAGGACTTTGGATTCCTTTTTTTTTTTTTTCCCACAATACAGCACTTGGGTTTCTACACATACACAGCCAGTAACTGGAAAGGATGCATTTTTTATAAACTGAAGAATTAGAAATCTCAAAGCTAATCAAATAACCCTTTAGCTTGTTTTCTTCAATTCTGTCAGGTATAAAATATAAATATGAATATTAATGGGATTAATGTGGATTTTGTATTCAGTACACAAAACTGGAAAATCAAGGGCAGAAGCATTATGTGTGCTTCCTCCTGAACAGAAAAAGAATGGCATTAAAGAGAGAAGCTCTAGAATGAAGAAATAAATTTAGCAGGGGAATAGTCTACAGTGAAAGTGGACTGAATTTCCTATTGGAAACTGTTAGACGTGAACAGATCTGCCCCCTCATGAGTTGTCCTGAACCACTATGGTGGGTAATTGTTGGCATCTTTTGTTATCAACATGAAGATCACTAGATTATGCTCTATAGTAAATACAGTCAATTATAATTTTCCATTCATAATACAGTTTCACATACAAACCCAGTCAGGGCTTAGATCCTGACTATGCCATGCCACTTATAAGTTACGGGGGCCCTCCTATAGGGACAACTTATGATGCATCTCTTGCTTACACGTCCTATTCTAGCTCCAGGTAGAAAGCATGTAGCTCAGTGACAAAGCAGGGAAAGAAACTAAAGCAACAAAATGGAACAAAAGAAGTGATTGGGTATAAGCTGGATGTCAAAAATCCAAGTTTCCCCATCTACCTTGTACACACAGACATTACTGACCTCCAAGGCTATTTGAGAGCTATTACGCACTGCTTAAAGCCATGGATGTGCAATGGCACATGCATGTGAGAAGGCAGAGCTGGTGGAGTGCATACTTATTTACTTTGTATGTCACTGTCTGAAGAACAGATCCCTTCAAATTAAGAAAGCTCCATGGCAGAGACCAGGGAGAACACCAGCTCTCAAAAACTCCTGGTAAAATCAAGGAAGCTGTCAAACTGGAAAGTAAAGGAGTGAGCCATAAGCCTTCTTTAGTTGCTAGATATTTAAGAGGGCATTCTTGACTAAAACTGCAGAAATGCTGTTCTAACTGGAGAGCAGGTAGTATACCCAACCTGCTGTCCTGGTTTCAGCGGGGATGGAATTCGTTTTTTTCCTGGTAGCTGATATGGTGCTGTGTTTTGAATTTAGGATGAGAATAATACTGATAACACACTAATGTTTTAGTTGTTGCAGAGCAGTGCTTACACAGAGCCAAGGACTTTTCAGCTTCTCGTGCTGCCCTGCCAGCGAGGAGGCGGGGGGTGCACAAGGAGCTGGGAGGGGACACAGCCAGGGCAGGTGACCCAAATTGGCCAAAGGGACATTCCACACCACATGGCATCATGGTCAGCAATAAAAGCTGGGGTAAAGGAGGAGGAAGGGGGGGATGTTCGGGGTGATGTCATTTGTCTTCCCAAGGAACCGCTACGCGTGATAAGCCAAGCTCTCCTGGCAGTGGCTGGGTTAAACCATGACATCTGTGCTTTGAAAACAGGAAAACCTTGACAATTAGAGCTTAGTGGACTGGGCAGTTCAGTCTTCTCTAACCATGGTAAGACACAGTATGGAGTCATACATACCTTGGAGAACTTTCTGGGCTTTGGAAATCTATGATTTTTCTCCATTCTCAGTCATAAACCATCTTTATTTGCCTACTCATTTACATAAATAGAAATAACGTAGGGCTCAGAGAGAGTACCTACTCTCTCCTGACATGTCTGGCGATTTATAGAGACATACACTGGGCACAATTTTGAGGGAATATATATATTTATAATATTTGAGGAATTTTTTTTTTTTCTTTTTCCATTTTGAACTTAAAAGAATGAGGCTCAGAAGAGATATGTTGTATAATTACATTTAATAAAGTAAAAGGAACAGTTTGCTAACAGCTTGTTAGCAGTTTGCTAACCACATTAGGCTTCTTTCCTCAGACCAGACAGCAGAAAATTTGCATTAGCCGTTGTCTCCAGCCAAAATGTACGGACAGATACAGATGGGCCCTACAGGACACTGATGGTATGCACGTGTTCCAGAAAGCTCTTCCAGATGCTCTGGGGTGAGCGGGATGAATTTGCAAGCAGATCCTTGCCTGCAGCGAGGGCAGGGGGCATGTGTCTTGCAGACACTCCCAGCAGCATGGGTGTGAAAGGTGAGGGGTGCTTGTGGAAATCCCACTCTTGCCAGCTCATAGGCAAAAGAGTGCATGTCTCCAGGACAGGTTCACTCACAGATTTCTTGGCATATGCATCGTGCCATGTACTACTGATACCTGCCACAGCTGTATTTTCGTTGGTGATAAATATTTCATATCCCATATTAATTGGTGCAGTTAGACTTGGGGATAATAAGGGTACCTGTGTGAGAAAGCAAAATTAATTGTGTAAATTGCAATTCTACTCTAAAAATGTATCTCAACAAAAGACTGGAACTGGAAATAGCATTTTGCTGAGACTGTGGGTTCAAAAACTGTTGACTTGTGAAGAATTTGGGGCAAGATTCATTGCTAAGTGTTTAACTTAGGCAGCAGATTTCTTGCTTCTACCTCAGAAGGATTTTTCTGCATCCTAGTAAATATATATTTAGTAACAGCATCTGCCACATCTAGATACATTTTTATATGTTTACAGTATTTTTACCATTGGAATTTGAATGCATTGCTGTCTGATTACATATTATTGTACCATACTAGAGGGGAAAAAAAAAACAGGCTGATTGCTTCATCCATAACCAATATCATTTATGTCAGCAAAAAGATTTCTAGCCCCTCAAAGATTCATCCCATGTCCCCCCTTTTGTGACTAGCAGTCTAAGGGAAGAGATCATTCTGTGATAAATGTCAAAAAGTATGTTTTATCTTAATAGCTCAACATAGTCTATTGACAGAATTTAGTCAGGGATAATTTATACTCTTCAGTGGCCAAAGCAATCTATAGGTTCTCCTAAATTGCTTTTGTCTCCACAATAAACTCAGTTGACTCTACAGAATGAAGCAGAATTTAAAGCAATATTTCATAAATCTGTCACTGAAGATTAAAGTAATCTTTAATTTACAGATACTGCTACCAGCTATATATGTTTACTTTGCAGAGCTTTGAAAATTCAAGCATCTCTCATGCCTCTAACCAAAGCCACTTGCAACTGCACAGGAAAAGAACAACCAGGGCCAGAAACTGTCAGTATGGCTTCTGTAAATTTCCACTTATTGGTATTTTTCTGTACAGCTCAACTAAGTAACACACAAGGGCAGCCTACGAACACAGAAAAGGGAAAGCAGAACCCTTCTTTTTCTGAGACTAATTGGGAGCTTGAAGCTTTCACATGTTCCTTATACCTTGACTGAAGCTGAATCTGGACCACTCAATCTATGCATAACCGCTAAACCCAGCCTTTCTTATTCACCGGTAAAATTCATGTCTCACCCAGATTTCATTACCACAATAATCTTTCCTCTAGCTTTCCATTTTCCTCACTCATGCCCTCTGAGGATGCTTGTACTAAGGCCATTTTTCTTACTGAGCTTTAGCTCTTGGTTTCCCTCCACTGGCCCTCTCAATGCTCAGACATCAGCTAAATCTGCCTTTTGAATACCCTCACAGATTCTCACTACCTTGTTTATGTCTCATATGTATGAGAAACGTCATACAGGCGTTCACACAGATGTTGTCTTCTAAGAAGGCTGGTTGTTCTGTTCAGTGAGGGAAACAAAAAGAAGGCTGCTAGTTTCAGTTTAGGGTTGACATAGAGCAGTTAAAAAAAAAAATAAAAGGAAGGAAATCACTTTGATTTGAAGAAAGCATGCTCTGGTCTAGACATTTTAATAAAGCAAAGGCTAAGTTGACAAAGGCGATTTAAGCAGTGTTTACACTGGAAGCAGTCTCTGCACTTCAGTGGTTGTGAATCTTCTCCAGCATATAAGAATCCACCACATACAGAAAATCAGTTTCTTCCTTTCATATTCCGGTGCTGAAACAAGCCTGCACCATTAGTCTATATGATATTCTAAGTGTGAAGTCTTCCAACTCAGTTGCATTTTGATGGAAGAGTTAAACACTGTTTTAGACAAAGGAGGGGAAAAAAAAAAAAAAAAAAAAGGAAGAAGAAAAGAAAACCTACCAGATGAACTGAGGAAAGACTGTCTGCACAGGGTTGTATGTGTTACAATTACTGGGCACTAAGACTTCTGTTATTTTCTGAATTGCTTTTAAATCTACTTTGGAATCTAACCTAAGAAGTCCAAATGAATCTTTCCAATATTTCTTTAATCTTTCTTTTTTTTTCCTTTCTTCACATATGTACTGAAGTTTGGTGTTTATCTTTTTAAATCAATAAACTTTGCATCCAAAGAAAAATCACTGCATTGGCTTCTGTTTCCAGAAAAGACATTTGTGTTTTAATGTTACCTCTCATGCCACCATAGCAGTTCCCTATAAACTTCCAGGGAACTACGTCAATGAACACATCTTAGTCTTTTGTCTAAAACTGGTCACAATGCATAGGAAAATAATTCATTTAAACTGTCTCTGGTATGCCAAGACCATGGCCGTTCAGCATAATCTTGTTTCATTGCACTTTCTCCTGTCTGACTGTGTCATACAGAGATGGATAGACTTCAGATCAGGCAGTTTTATTTATTCTGTGCTTGCACATCACCTCACATAATGCAGACATGCTTAGGAATAGGCAATAATGGAATAATTAACTGAGTTTGACGGATAATATTAAGTCATTGTGAACAACACTTAATTACAAAAAGCCACAGAATACATACAGCTGTTTTGTACTAACTTGTAGCTTTATTAATGTTCAAATATAATTTCTGATATATGCTGACAACGCTAATCCAAATTTTGCATAGTTTTCTCTTAAAATGAGGCTGAAGCATGTCAATATGGCCTAAAAATATGGCCTGCCACTAGTCTCATAAAGCTTTCTTGTTTAACACTCTTTGGACATTAATTTCCAATGTCCACTTCTTTCCAGGTAGTCAGTGAATCAATTATCATAGATGCTAATGAGACAGTGAAAGCCTCTCTACGTTACCAAACAGATGATGTCAAGGAATTCTCACTTTCCATCTTCAAGTAACACAAATAGTGTCTATAAGACAGGAAAACTGACCCTGTTCAGCTTGTCCTGCCTTCAGCTTGCAGTCTTCATAATTAAACTGCAGGTAAAAAAAGAAAATCAAAATGTAGATTGGGTGGACTAAATCCCAAGTGAGCCTTAATCTATGAAGGGCTGTCTTCTTGTACTGCTTGTTAAACGTCATGTGAAAAGCACATAGATCACGGCAGCTATAACTTAGTTACAGCTTTCTTTTGATCCTTGTTCAATGCGAAAGTCCTTCTGGAATGAAGGAGCTTAGAGAAGGTAGTCGTAATCATCTTTGTCTGGAGGGAAAAAGAAATCAACCATCACCACATCAACCAATGAAGTATTTGTCTTCCAAAAAAATGTTGAAGGATGATGTCATATTTCAGAGTTACATGGTAAAATTCAGTCTGAAGGTAGAACATAACAGCATCTGAAGAGGATTCCAGTAATTATTCCTATTTAAAAAAAAAAAAAAGCTATATGAGTTTCAACTTCTAAAAGACATTCATTATGAGTATCATATTTTCTAAACACAAACTCAAAGATATAGAAAGCTTAATTTACAACTTTCTGAAAATACCTTGTTACAACAGAACTGCAAGTGCAACCTTCACTTTATTGTAATTTTATTGTAATACAAACAGATATCTTTTAGGTTTTCACAGTATGAAAGTTATGTAGCCAGCCTTTAAAGTGCTGAGCTAAAATTCACATGACAAAAATTCAGAGAGGTGGTTTGTTTATTTTTTGTTTTAATTCAGACAGAGGTCTGTTGTTTAAAAATGATAAATTCTAGGGCTTTTTCCTTTGGCATAGGAGCTAGAAAGTAGCAATTTACTTTTTTTCTAATGAAAAAAACTCATTCTGCCAGTTTAGGTAGAATAATGGTCCTGCCACAGAACTGATATTCAAGCATGGACAATACATGGTATATTAAAAATTCACCTCATCATTATTGTAAGTATCAGAAAACAGATTGTTTTAAAAATGAACATGTTAAACATTTTCTACTTCATTGCATTAAGCATTTTAGTCAGTACCTTCCCAGATTAAATTCTATGAGATAATCACAGGGCACAAAAAGACCTTTTCACAAATTCACTTTTTTTTTTTTTTAAGTAATTTATTCATGAAAACTGCTGCAGATGGAAAAAAAAAAAAACAGCAATAAATGTCTCAAAGGCAACAGCTATAAAAGACAGCACTGTGACTCAGCATGCTGTGAAGCAAGCTGTAAGTCCTGGTCACATATTCTCCTTCCCTCTCAAAGCAGGTTGCACCCTTACAAACAACAAGACCAAGCAAAGAAATCCAAACACAAGAGGAGGTCAGTAAATTGTCTTATCATCAGTGGGCACTTTCAGGTTTTCAGTGAATAACTGATTAACCCAATTCTACCTGCTTGTCATTTCTTTATCTAAAACAATAAGTTGTTTATATATATACATACATATATTATTTTTTTTTTGTTCTGAAGTACTAGGAAAAACAGACATAAGTTTTATTAAGAACCAGATCTGTGCCCTTAGCCATGGTGTTCACTTCCACCGTGGAAGTTTGAATCTGAAAGCATCAAGAGCTAAAAGAAAGGTGATTGCCTTACAGCTTATAATGTAATTTAGGACACTGTGAAGGCAGAATTTGGTCCTTATCTTTCCAAGTATGAGTCAGTTCATCTCAGGTCTTCTTGGCACTTGCTCTCCCTAGAGGTCTTTGCTACTCCCTTGCAAAGTTACAAGATCCTCTGTGTTGTGCTAAAGTGATGCTGAGTCAGTGCTTGAGGCACTTCATCCTAGCAGTAAGTGGTGGCTACTGGTGTGTTTCTAAGACCTGATGCTTACTTAGAAAAGCTGGATTTCACAGTGACTTCGTTGACAATGACCAAGTGCCTGTTGTGTACTAAGTGGGCAGAAGGATGGGTTAAAGCACCAAGACTAAATAAAATAAAATTACTTCGAATGAATAACAATAAAGTACTCTGAATTAATGGATAAATTGTGAAATGCAGAGAACATTCAAACTATTATTTCATAAATCCTCTTTGAAGACTGCTAAAACTTCACTATTATTTGGTGAAATGGTTCAGGCTGAAGTAAATGGTGCAGTACAATTATTAAAAAATCTAAAATGATCATTTATGTGTCAAAAGGAAGACTAGCAAAGGGAAAGGCAATTTCACAAGTAAAAGATTGTTGCTTTACAGATTTATATAAAGCAATCTTTTTACAAAAAAAAAAAAAAGGCTGTGAGTGCACAAATGTACGCAGACTATTTTAGGAGCATTATGCAGTGTTTGTAATAAAGATGACCTTGGTACATTACAATACAGGCTAAAAGAAAGCATACACTAAAAATACTGTTCTTACCTGGAACTGTCACAACCTCATACAGAACAAGAAAAAAATATATACCTAGTGATATGATGAGCTCAGCTATGTATTCAAGCAATGCATAAAAGTTTATGACAATACAGGGAATGACAAAACAAGGTTACTGGACCAAAATGTACTCAGTTGCATCTGTGTACACTGGTATTAGAGCAATACTCAGCATTTGCTTGCACAATGCAATTGAATAAAAAGGGCAATACTTGGTCAGATCGAAGGTTTATTTCGTCTTACCCTGTCTCTGACAATGGCTGATAATGAATGACCAGAAAATAAAAAGAGAGGAGGGATATAACACTTCCCCATATAATCTTCCAGCCCCATGTATGAATGGTTTAGGAACTTAAGCCATCAGCAGTATCCCTGCACTTCACAGCTCCTGAGTTTTCACAGTCTCACGGTACTGTTTCTTCACAGTTGTTGGCTTGTCTACACACTTTAAAAACAGAAGAGTGAAAAACAACCTAATAAGGAGTTGCTTCTCTCCTGAGTTTTCTGTCAGAACATGATCTTGTAAAGTGTATTACAAACTGGGATTTGCAAGCTTGGTGTTGGTGCAGATTCCAACACCAAAGGCTCCAGGTATGATGGGATGCAGGTCAGGGCTCATCCTCACATCTGCAGAGCTCTGACTCATAGGTGCTCTAGATGTCCTTCGAGATATTGCCTAGAGAGTAACCAGTCTCTTGCAGTGTTTAACAGGTTTTCAGGTTTACTCCAGAAAGTTGATATAATAAACTTTAAAAAATAAAATAAAATTGTAATTAACATTGTTAGACCGTGAACGTGAAGTGCTCTGTACAAATACAAAGCAAAGTAAGCTCTGAGCCGAGGACAAAATATGAGAAAATATAATTCAATGAAAAATTGCAAGACTTTAATTACAAACAGAAAAATATATTACCCAGGTGGTTTTATATTAATAGATATTAGCTATATATGTGAGGTACAAGCCTTCTGCTTTTTTAATAAGCATAAAATACTGATTTCTCATTCTTAATTTTTCTCTTTTTAATGGTGTACTGATTGTTTTCTTTCATCTGAATTGCAAATAGTGTCCTGAATATCTTGGCTTTGAATTTTAAGTTTTCCTATTTCTTCAACAGTTTAGTAAACAACGAAGGTGGGTTTTTTTTTCTTTTTTTTTTTTTTTTTTTTTTTTTTTTTTGTGTTCCTTTGTTCAAAGTTTGAAGTTTGCAAAACAACCAGGTTTTCTGGGGCATGTCAAAAATGAAGCTGAATTAATTCTGTAATTTCTTCTATTTAAGACAAAAATAACATTAAAGTAATAGATGATAGAGTATTTATCTTCACTCAGATTCAGCAAAATACTCAAGCTAATCCCAGTCACTTTACTTTAAAAAGAAAGAAAGAAAGAAAGAAAGAAAGAAAGAAAGAAAGAAAGAAAGAAAGAAAGAAAGAAAGAAAGAAAGAAAGAAAGAAAGAAAGAAAGAAAGAAAGAAAGAAAAAGAAAACCAAAAGATGTCTATCTTGGATGTGAGGTTCTTTAACACAATTAACAGTGAAATTGAATCTCAGCAGAATTAAGTGATCAATTCAGCAGGAATCAATTCAGCCAGCCACTTCCAGAAAAGTCTTTCCAATGCCTTCACCCTTAACATCCCCTGAAAGACCTGTCAAACAGACATCCTCTGCGGCATGCCCAGAAGGTCACCAAATTCAGTGTGCTTTGGAGCAAGCTGTGGAAGAGCATGTTTCAGCGTCTGAAGCCATCTCAGAGGGTGCCCTGCCAGTCATTTTTTTAAAAAATATCCAGAGGGATCCAGCTACAGTGGCCCTGCTGACTGCAGCTGCTGCTGTCTGGCCTGGAGAAAGACGTGATTCCTCATACACTCCCACTGACTTCTGAAAGCCACAGGGTCACATAGTTTTATTCAGTGAAATGCATGTTTCTAAACATAAAAGTGCCAACTAACACCAGCTGAACTGTTGTAAACAGTAATTTTTTTTTTTTAACAGTTTAAAAGAAATCTCCCTTTTCAATGACTGTTTTCATTAGGATCATTCAATCTACCTGCACACATTACAGCAGGCAACTTTGTTCCGCTCATGCAGAAGTGCAATTAAGCAACTTAAAATGTCTTTTGTCTAATTATAAATATAAAGGCTCTGATAGCTTAATTACATGAAATGTGTGTTTTGTTATGTTTTTCTGAAGGTTAGGTTTGTGCTTAGGTATCAAGGTGATCTCCAAGATAAAACAACAGCTTGCAACAACAAATACCTTTAAATTTAATTATGAATGCAAGTCTTGGCTCAGAAAAGCACTTGAGCACATGCCCAAGTCCCATTGATATTGAGATAAACAATCTATTTAAGAAGAGCAAACTTTCACCTTCTTGTATCTAGAGCAGCTTTTGAACAGCTTGAACAGTCTTTATCTGTTTCTTTTAAGCAAAGATCTTTTGTGACCTTTGCGTGTAGTGATGGAAAGGGAAAGCAGAATTGTGCTGGTAGCATGGAGATTGATATACAGAAAGAAAGACGGGTCTGGAGAACTGTGGGTGGCTGAAGGCAGAATGATGGCTGGTTGATGCTGGCCAGCATCTTGGCACTCACCCAGCCGCTCACTCGTTTCAACCTCCTGTGGGACAAAAAGAAAGGACAGGGAGAAAACAGAAGGAAGGTGGGAAGTCTCATGGATTGAGATAAAGACAACTTAATAGGTGAAGGAAAAGCTGTTTTGCACAAGCAATAGAAAGGAGGACTTTATTCATCACTTCACATCAGCAAGTAGATGTCCAGCTTCGTGAAAAG
Organism: Chauna torquata; assembly: GCA_013399475.1. Taxonomy (NCBI): domain Eukaryota; kingdom Metazoa; phylum Chordata; class Aves; order Anseriformes; family Anhimidae; genus Chauna; species Chauna torquata. Next base: position 21,064 of record VXAL01015558.1, read on the forward strand.
TGTGGCCTCAGCACTTGCAAGGGTTACTTGGGAAGAAAATGGCATGACAATATCCCCCCCACCTTCCTCCTCTTTTCCTTGAGCTTTTGTTCCTGAGCACTATATCATATGGGATGGTCAGTTCAGGTACCTTTGGTCATTTTGGGTCAGCACTCCTGGTAATGTCTGCTCCCAACTTCTTGCATACACCCAACCTACTTACTGGGGGAGAAAAGTGGGAAAAAGAGAAAGCCTCAATGCAAAGCCAGCACTGTTCACCAAATCACTGGTGTGTTATGAATAATTTTTTAGTCACAAATCCAACTCAGCACCGTACGGGCTGCTACGGAGAAAATTAACGTTATCCCAGCCAGACCCAGTACAAGGGAAAAAAGCCAAAGGAAAGGACCTATTTAAGGGAAAAGATGCTCTGATTAGAATAGAAATATCAGGCAAAATTATGAAATTCTGCCAAAGTAAAACAATGAAAAATTCCCCTGAGCTACTAAATAGTGTTTAAAAGTAGTGGAAGCAAGACCAGTTGTGAACCACTACATCATAAATAATTACATTCCCCAAACTGAAGATAAGATTAACCATGCTAGCCTTCTTCGTTGCTCTGCTCCATCCCCTTATCTCTTGTTGCCAGTGGAAAATAAAGGCTGAAGTACAACACATACGTTTACTTACAATGTTTCTCTTGATGAGGAATAAGACCATTACTCTTCCAAAGGCAGCACTAGGAGGAGGAATTTGTACATGTCTTTCTAACAGTGGTTCAGTAATGACCAAGGTAACCAGTAACATCTTACTACATTTTCACACATTCTTAGCCAAAAGTTAATTGTCTTTTGGGGAAAAAGGACAAGTGAAAAGTGCTGTGAAGCAGCTCTTTGTAGATGTTTCCATCACTGCTGATGGTGAAAGAATGTAGACTCCTGCAAGCTGGTACTATAAAGAGCTGGAAAACTGTTGTGTGCCTGCAGAGCCCATGGCCATGTGAAGAATTTCTGGAAGAGCATTGCACTTTCCAAGTGCAAATTCTGATAAACAAATCTCAACCAAAATAGGATCTTAGCCAACAGCAAAGCTATCTCCACAGCTGCAGGAGCCCAGGGGACAAAAAGCTGTTATTTTTGGGAAAGGGAGATCTTTTCATCAATTCTTCCTTCTGTATCCTCTCAGAGATTTTGTCTAACCTATTATGTGTGCCATTGTGAAAACAAGGGAATAGAGGTGAAATTAACATTTATTAAACATACCAAAGTAAACGATGTAGCTTTGTAGACATACAGTGAAATATGACTCCAAAACTTGCCTAAACTTTGAAAGGGATTCATATTTCTACAGTGCTGGTTTTAAGATGCATAGTCTTTCCCTCATTAGTGTTATGAATTTTAATTACATATGTGAACACTCAGAGAAACGCAGGCCACATGCTAATGCCACCAGCCTAAAGCATTGGTTAAGCAGCACTCACTGTCTAAATCAATGGAACTGGTTGTTGCTTATTAACCTAGGGCAGCATCTTACTTCTGTTCTTCAGTAAGAAACAACATGAGTGATCAGATGAGCCATTTATCATACACAGTAGAAAGAATTACTAAGCTTAAAGAACTTGTCATGTGCTAGGCAAATGCTGGTCAACTGAGTGCTTCAGAAAGAAAATACCCAAAATGCAGAAACCCCAAAATATATTCTTAATTAAAATGCATTGGTACCATTGCTAGTTGTTTCCAGTTCCCTCCTGCTTTGCTGCTTTGCCTTTTAGTCCTTTAATAGGACTGTGGAAAACCAGACCATACATCAAAACCTTCCCTTATTTTCTCAAATATATACAGTGGAGAAAAAGTCAGCTGAGAAGGAAACATGTTAGCGAAAAACAGACATCAGCATATCACAGTCTCATTTGTGCCATTCCTTGTCATGCTACAGTTTGACCCTTCCTATTGTCATTGTCAACAGGGACTAACTCCTATGCTGGGGGTTTTTTCTTCCTTGTGGAGTTCGATGCTTTGTTTTCCAGCTTTTGGCATAATTATATTTGGAAGCTACAAGGGAGTCTTCCAGATCAGCTTTAAAATTCTGTCCCATCGGGAATCCCTGAAAATATGCCTCTTATTCTCTATGCAAAAGAGTTCAGATATATCCACTACAGGGCAGCAAGGAAATATTTGTACATATTGGCTATCTAAGGTACTAGCAGCAATCTAGCAGCATCAGTAGAGGTGGTTCCACAAACTCCCACATGATTCTCCTGTTTCCCAGATGGCTTTTATGGCTCTGTGGTTGATCAGCCTCTTTGTTAACATGATCATCATGTTACATAAGTGAAGGTTTTAAATTGCAAGGACAGTCCCACTAAAAAGAATGTTCTCCGCTTAAGTTGGTTCTTAAATTATTCGTTTTCCTTCTACTGATCTTTACCATGACAAAGCATTAGCAGGAATATAATTAACATCTCTTATCTGTTATGACAAAAATCTGCATGCCCTGCAAAATACTCTTCTGCTCTGGATTTGCTGTTTAACAGAATATAGTCAAAAAATATGAGGCCACCAGCAGGTACAATGCCTTGTACAATGGCATGGACTTCTACTCTTTTCCAAAAGAGCAGTCCCTCAAAATATATTAACAATTATAACATAATTTTGTCAAAGGGTGTTGAAAAAAAGAAAAAAACCTCCTTTTCATGTTCAGTATATGCAGAAATATGCTGTATTATTTGTGTGTATATATGTAAACCTCTGAACACATGCATATGTATACACATGTACACATTGACAAGCTTCATTAAATTGTCTAATATTGTCACTTTTTTTTTCATAATTTGTCCATATATTTTTAGAGACTGAGCTCATTGCAGTAATAGTTTGGGGTCTGAGTCAAGCAATGCTGAAAGATTAAAACAGAATTGCTGGAAAAAAATGGTGTTAAAGTGATGTCTTTGTAATATCTACACTTCAATTAACAATTGATATCAACATAGTACCAACACTTCAGTTGAACAATCATTCAATTGACAGCATAGTTAGAAGATGGGTATTTTTCTCTTTTATACACAGAAGAAATATAAATTTACAACTTGGAAGTATGACCTGGGAAATGCGCGACCTGACCACAGCTGAAGAGCAGAAGCCAGGGCAAGACTGGCAACAGATTTCAGTGGGCCATTACTTGGCCAGCTGAATACACCATAAGATAATAATAACCAGAAGGATTATTCTTTGTCATGTCTAAGATTAAACCTACTTAATACTTTTCTTTCTGAAGGCAGATATTACAGTTAAAACCTTTAAAAAATAGACTGCTTAAATAATTAATCTTTCATGTGTTTTGCACATAGCAATAGATAGAATTTCTCCAAGTTCCAGTGAGAACTTTGTCAGTTTAATTTAAAAAAACCTTAGCTCTAAGCATGTATGCTTTGATCACACTGTCAGCTCTTTGGGGAAAATCAGTTGAAAGAACGAAAATGACATTTAATTTTTGATAGGGATCAAAGGGGAAAAAAATCAGTAATACTGTCAGGTTGTGTTTTAAGGCACTATTTATTGCTTTTTACCTACAACAAGTTACAAAACGTCACTTCCATTATGAGATCTTTGTAAAGACAAGTATTTATTTAACATATGCATTTTAATACAGACAGGAATAACTCTTTCTGATTATGAAATGATAAAAAGTGAACATAATGTTTTATATTGTATTAAAAAGAAAACAATATGATAAAAATATTCTGATTATTCTAAGTGTGAGAAAGCTTAACTTTACATATTTTTTATATTATAGATATATATTTAAGCACAAATGTATGTAAGTATAT
>VXAL01015558.1:41799-58458 GCA_013399475.1 Chauna torquata
GGGGGAAGGTGTTTTTGGTTTGCTTTTAGTTTCTCACTGCTCTAGTCTGCTAGTGATAGTAATAAATTATATTAATCTCCCTGCGTTGAGTCTGTTTTGCCTATGACAGTAATTGGTGTTTAACCTTCTTGTCCTTATCTCAACCCTTAAGCCCTTGTCCATTGTATTTTCTCCCCCTGTTCCTTTGAGGAGGGGGAGTGAGAGAGTGGTTGTGGTGGAGTTCGGCTGTTTAGCTGGGTAAAACCACCACATCTGGCACTCCTGTTTAGTTACACCTCTTGAACAGCCGTATTGACCTCAGTGGAACAACTCAAAATAAACCATTACTCCACCAGTTAAAGCCACAGTACCCAGCCCAAAGCAGAAAAACCTGTAGACTATAGGCAAAAAGCAGACAATCAAACCCTGTGGTAAAGACGTAAGGACATTTTTTTGCAGTGTCAATCTCATTTTGTAAGCAGTCTCTATGCAGCAGCAGAGCTTTACACATTCACAGAACACTTTCCTGCCATAAATAACATCACAAGTTCTTTTACCTTTTCTTTTTTTCCCCAAGGGACAAGAATCCTTATAGCACCAATGTCACCTTCTGCCATACTTAAAGTTTGTATAAAACTTAAAATATTAAACAAAGAATGCAAGTGAGGAACATGAGAAATTTGAGATGTAACATGCTTTTAAATCCCTTTTTATTGTGAAAGAAATCCAGGGCCTGAAGCTGAACAGGAGTAGGGCATCTACACCCACATCTTACTACAGTTACTTCTGCATTCATACTCCACCCAACATCCTCACGTTAAGGTCTTAGGTGTCATTCTTCCTAAGGACAAAATAATTTCCATATAAAAAGATACCATTAAGGAAAAGTCAGCTTTGCACTCCGGGACTATTTTTTAATTAATGATTTGAAGCCAAGTAAATCAAATTTCAAGTGTTATCTCTTTTTTTTTTTTTTTATTCCTGGAATTTGGGAAGCAGATTATAACCCCCTTTTCTTCATACCTATCCCCCTCTGACATAGCCTTTAGTTCCTCCTGCAGCCTCATCTTCCAGTCCTTTCCACCTGTGCAGAGAGTGACAGCACACAGGGAGCCCACATTTATACACTACAACAGTCCAAGCATCCGTTTTGTCTGCTCTCCCATACAGATTTCCACTCTTTCCTCTCCAGAGCCATTTTCAGTATTCAGTGGGGCCATTTCATCAGACACTCCTTGCTCTTCCTCCCACCTGAGGATGCCTGTGCTCCCTGGCCTGCAGCTCTCCTATACCCTACCTCTGCCCAGGGACCCAGGTGTATCTGATGACAGTATCTTACAGTAGGACATGCACTGGCAAGTTGTGAATAAGATTGTGAGATAATTTCAACACCATTAGTAATGAAAGTACAGAGATTAGTACTACAGAATTAGTAGCAGTTTTGGTTTTGCTGATTGCCCTAAAAATTGTGAAGTATTATCAGTTTTAAAAGCTATACTTTATCGCATTCCCCATATAACCATAATTAAATGGATGGACATGCCTGCGTTTGATACAGAAGGTTAAGTTTAATTAGTGCTTTGTGCTATGAAAAACATTCTTTTCCAATGTTGGCTTGGGGGGCAATATGTGCAAGCATGGTGCTAAATTTCAGCCTTCTGAATGCATAACTTTAAACCCCTGCAGTTGCCAGATAACATTTCTGAAGTTTTTGAGATATTAAAGGGGTGGCGGTTTATTATGAAGCCATTTATATTTTGTCAGACTGTTAACAAGATTTGTGTTATCTGCACCATGCAACAGGAAAGCTGCTGCAGAATCCATAATAACTTCTTATTATGCATGCCAAATTGTTGGTGCAATTGGCAAAGAGGGGAAAGGAATCAGAAAATGATGTTAGTAACTCCATTCAGACAGCCTACATGAGCTGAGAGCCAAGTTACCCAACCCTCTTTATACTGTTGCTTGATTAAATTCATACTACATCATCAGCCCATCAAACATTCAAATTATCACATACTTCAGTGTTATACTAAATTCTTGAAGTTGAACAGAACACGAGGTACATGCATGGCTGGTTCCAAAACATGAAACTGTGGGGGTTTTTTATGTGTTTAGCACACATTGATCTACATATATTTAACCAATTCCTTATATGACAATATGAATATATTAGAAAAATATAACGTATGTGCATCTGTCTATATATCTACACATGTCGTTTTATATATAGTGTCATCCAAAAATAACTGTTTCAAGTCATTCTTCTCTCGCTCCTTTTGCTCTAGTATAGATCCTAAACGATGTCATTTGTCACCAGCTTCCACTCTCTTCAGTCATCATTTGAATTCTTAAATGCATCACAGTGAGACCCTTTATAATGCCAGGCACATAACAGAACTTAAGAGGTACAGGGAAAATTTCTGGACTGAAACAAATAACAATAACAAGTCAGATTATGCATGGGGATTTCATTTAGAATTCCCAAGACACAAACAAAAAATGTGATTGGAACTGAAGGATGAAACTTAGTAATTGAGAGTTGAGACTACATTTATAAATCTGAAGACTATACATGCCCTCTAGAAATCCAATCCTGGAGAAAGGAGAAAATGCTGAGCTACAGCAAGTCATAGCTATCACCTCCAGCCTCCACTAACAGCTGTAACATCTCCAGAAGGAGTGAGAGCAACACCACATACACAGCACTGCTGTCTGGACTGGCCAGATTTAATAGCTTGGAGTTGGTACCAGATAACGTCATTAAGATAAATAGGAATTGTAGACAAGAAAGGGCACAGAGAGGCGGTACGTCACAGCTGCATGCAGACACAGGCTAGAAGTACCTCAGAGACTGCAGTGTTGTCTTTTCAGCACCCTCTCTTGTAGGGGAGATGATAGTCAAACGATATAACCTGAGGAAGAACATACCACAATGGGAGTCTTCTCCTGTGCTCTTCAGGATATCAGTCATTGCCACCTACTGGTTTGTTGTTAGACAATTCTTCTTCTTTCTAGTTCTAAGTTTAGAAAAATCACCCACTCTAGAATGGGCTACTTTATTGCCACCATGATCACCAACCTCTTCAGAGCCTCAGTGCTCCTAAGATTCTGATTTTTGCAGGTTCAGCATGCCTAGAATTTACCAGGAATCATCTTTTCCCTGTATCTCTGGTGCTTGATTTCTGCTAGCTCACATTCCTGTATTTTCACTACTAGGGAAGAGTTTTAAGATGGTGGAGGTTTGCAATGTACTCACTGAAAGAAAGTAATTCCACTGGAAACTTGACTATAGCTGGCCTGTTTGTTAATTAACAGGTTCAGTTTATAGACTTTCAGATCCTACTTTACAATAGGTTTGTTTTAAAACATAGCACTGACTTCACTGTGCTAAAAATGACAATTAAAAAAAAAAAAAGTTATTTCCTAACATTTAAAAAAAAATTATATATTCTAAAGTCCCAAAACCATGCTTTCATATATATAGAAAGGATTTGCCTACTAAAAAAAAAAAAAAATTGCCTCAAACCTTAACTAGAGATAGCAATTAAGTAGCTGTCTATATTACCACCAGATATGATATTGCCACAGTGATTTTTGAAGATTTAGTAGAACCAATTGAGTTCTATAATTATTGTTGACTTTCTGAATGCTCTTGATCAAAATCTTGATTTGAATTATTCGTTTAACATCGTGAATGGCACAATATTAAAACTAAATGAAGATTCCTTTTTTAGACTGTGGCCAAGTCTTTTTTTTCCAACTCAGATTAGAGCTGTAAATTCCTGTAGATGAACATAGCATGCTTGACCCAGAGGTCTGTGTCTGTTTTAAAGCTGTAACTATATCTAACTCTTGTCTCAGCAACTTGAATTGATGTAGTTGTATTGGAGTTTCCTAGACATTTCTAAATGCTGTGAGATACCTGTGGGAAGCTATTCTTATTTCCCCAGAAAAAGACTAGAGAAACTTTCAAAGAAAAACATTCCTCCGATCCATCTTTAAGCATCCACACTCAAATATTTGGTACCCAAATTGTCCAAGACGTACCTTTCTTCCTGTCTTCCTTTGTATGAAAAGCTTAGATGACTTTTTTTCCAACTGCAGAACTGCTTGAGAAAAATTTATTTTAAATTTTAATTTAAAGCCGCTAAGATGTTTTAGTAGTTTCTCTCTTCTGGCACAGTTATAGAAGTACAACCTGGTTCTTCACATCAGTTAGCTATATTGGTATAAGGAGGTTTATATTGGTAGAGCTGTATTTAGATGTGAGGGGAGAAGATGCCTAAGTAAATGAAAAGTGGATGTCATTGGTTAGCCAAGTTGGTAGAAAGGCGTACCATACTCCCAACCTAATACTAGCTTGCTGTTATTGGTTAGCCAAGTTGGCAGAAAGGCGTACCATACTCCCATCCTAATACTAGCTTGCTGTTAAAACTATCAAGTCTCAGTGAGGACCAACGCTTTTAGAACCAACAGGAGAAAAACAAAACAAAACAAAACAAACAAAAAAAAACTAGGAGAATTGAGTTACTGAATGGTTTCCTGCACAGCAGCTACAGATTTTGAATGACATTATCACAGTAACTTGCAAACACTGATCACTTTCCATAGCATGTGCTGAGCTATGTGGTGGAAAACAAAGGTAGTTCCAGTAAATCCTTACTTCTCTCATTTAGCAGAGCTGAGATTATTTCTTACTTGACTTTACTACATAGGCACAGTTTCCCCCTCTCCAGTAGCCTGCTGATTTTCAGATACTTCTGCTCATGTTATTCTGATTGAGTTCATCTCAGCAGTCTCCCAAAGAACTGGTTTCCAGATTTAACAGTTATACGTAGAGGTGTAGGTTTTCCTAGGTGGCATCTTCATGCATCTGTTGCTTCAAATACTAAGTAGAAATACATCTGTGGAAAATATCTGAGCATTTAAACACTGAAAGGTAAACTGAAAGATAACAACAGAACAGAAGAATCAAGAGGTGCAAAGATGAGGAAGCAGTACTAGTGGGATCTGTGGGAAGACTATCAACACCTGTGTTCACTTATATAGGTTACAACCAACACCTCCTGCAAAAGAGGTGGGCTGTTGCCCTGTTTATAGGAGGAGCAGGGTTACATCAGTGATTTTATAGCAGGAATTCTAGTTTCAAGAATTTCAAAGTTAGGGCAGGTGCTTTTATATGTATATCTACGACTACAAGGCTGACTAGGTTCTGAGTTGTTTTATGTAAGCCACATCTAATTCAGAAGCCAGGTCAATGTGTTACCAGTAGGTTTGTTAGCTCTAACACAACACAGTCAAAGTAGCTAAACTGTTTTTGGAAGAAGAGCTCAGGATGCAGTTCTGACTGCAAAAGTAATGTAGAAATAAAATGAATTGGGAAGTCTTTGTTCTCTTCTGTGAGGTCTTTGGATCAAGTTCGTAAGACAGCCTGCTACATATGTGGTGAGGTTTGGATTTTGTTTTGTTGTTTGTTGTTGTGTTTGCGGTTTTGGTCATGTTTGTATTTTTACAAAGGATACCAATGTCTAAGAAAACCTGACATAAAACCTAGATTAATATTTCTAACTTTTTGACTGAGTATTCATTACAACAGAAATTCTGTTCTTTTAACAAAGGAGACTTGTCTTTGGTACTTAACTGGAAAGAAATTTTTTTAATTAATGATTTCAAAATGGAGGGAAAGAAGCTAAGCTGCACTTTAATTCTTCTCTTAACGTGTGAATGAGAGTTAACAGTCTTCAATGAAGTCTCCGGAATAACTAGTACCAACTAATCATCCTACATATATTTCTTTAAGTAGTATTGGCAACTTTCCTATATCTGAACATATACAATAACATTTAAATTCTTCATTCCATATCCACATAAACAGATGATGCCTTGCTGTGAAAGCTAAGAAATATTGATTTGCATAATGAGAATCCTGTATCATATCAGCAGTCTTTTACACACACTTTTAATGGTGTGCCTTCCAAAGGCACCTTACAAGGTCACTTTTCAAATACACAGATTCTTCAGGGCTGCTAACAATGGTCTGCAATGAAGGTATTCGTGGGGATTCAGATTATATATACTACTTATCACAAAGAGAAGTGGAGGAGGAAAGCGATCACAAATCCCTGCAGGCCTATCTATTCACATGCCTGCAGCAGTTTCTCATTGCCTTCTGAAGTCATTTATAATATGTTCTGTGCCTTATCAGGTGCACTTCTGTAAATGATACAGTATTTTGGACACAATACTGTACACATCTTGCACGTGTATTTTGTTGTTCATTCATTAAAGAATAAGATGGATGAGAGCAACTCCATAAGCTGTGCTCCTATCTACTCCTAGCATTCTCATTTTGACAAATGAATGAGGCATAAAGGCTGCAAAGCGGAAGGGGAACCCTTTAGTAATCCAATGACCAACAAGATTTAGCCATTCTCCAGCAAGTGAAGTGACAAGTGAGTACTTATTTTAGTCACTGATAAGCAGTAAGACTGACATCAGACAAGTTCCCTTCTTCGTGCTACACCAAGAAGGATTGAGTGGAATTATTACATTAACTAAAAAAAAAAAAAATTAAAAGCAAACAAAAAAAAAAGATTCATTTCCTTTAGGTACATAAAATGTATGTAATATTCACATTTATCTCCATCTACAACTTGACATCTGTGATCATTCTTGATAACTGGAATACAGCCTGAATGACATTCACTGCTAAATTCTCATCAACAAAATGATAATTTGTTGTCTGAAAAAAAAAAAAGTTAAGTAGAAAGTGTTGATTGTGTCAGCACTGTTTCCTCTGTCGTGAAAACCTAGCAAATGGATTGACCCTATTTTACAATTTCCCCGTAAATGTGTCATTTAAAAATGTAGGTGGGAAATGTAGATTGGGAAATCTTTGTATATGTACCAAAATAGAAAACATTATTTCATCTCTTTTATCTCTGTTTTGGTACTATTACCGTAGTTATAGCTTGAGTAATTCCCAGTACCATTTTAACTAAGGAATCAAATAGAAGTCCTTAAACCATAATCATGCCTGAAGTTCATGAAAACAAGGAAGAGGTCTGGTCAAGGGGCTATGAAGGTGGAATGATAACTTATTTCTCCTTCAGTACAACCAAAGTGTCAAAGCCTGTTGCTCAGACCTGGGTGGACAGTCCATGCTTGCATAAGAAAAGCAGACTTTTGAAAAATAAGTAGCTCTGGCAAGAGAGCTGCGGGGAACATGAAGATAAAGCTGGGGGTAGACCTCCTCCCTTGCCCTCCCAGGTTTGATCAGACTTGTGAAGAGACTCCACAGTTATTTGTTTCCTAATACACAAAATAAATAGCTAGCACTGATGATGACTACTAGGTTAGGCATTAATAGGCTCACCACACCCAAAGAGTCTTTGTTGGACAAGCAGTTGTCAGCCAGACAGCGAAGGGCTGGTATCCACTGCTCCTTGGACTGGGCTGACCCTTGACGTTGCTGAGCTGGCAGCTTCCTATTCCTTGTTTTCTGTCTTAGAATTTTATGCCTTTTCATGTCAACATTTTTTCCTTTTGGATCCTTGAACTGCCACCTACCTCCATTTCAACAATCTTACCTCTGCAGTTTTACCTTTCTTATCTTGTATGTCTCCAGGCTACGTGCTTTCTCTCAGCTCTCTCTCTGCCTAGCAGTCTACTTAGGAGTATGAGCCAAGATTATGCAGGTGTACTGAATCAGACCTGGCCTTGAATTATAGGCAACTCAACCTCACGAGGAGAGTGACAAGGGCCAGAGAACTACAGGGATTTGTCCCCTCTTAATCAGGAATAGGAACGTTTCAGTTTGAGGGAAGCAGGATGTCGAGAAAAAGTGAGGGGAGAGGGGAGAGGAAGAGAAATTCCTAGATGTCAGTGCATGGGCTGGACTTTCAGCCATCCTCCCCCTGCTCTCTTATGCATGGTTTCTCTACACTTGCTAAATATGGCAAGCAGTGAAGAGGGAATGCTAAAGAATCATAAGAAGAAGAAGAACCTGTCTAGCACTGAAACTGAAAGCTCTGGTACACGAGAAAACATTAGCTAACAGCCCAGTGATCACATAGTTCCCACAGCTTGTTTCATTGAACTGGACCAGCACATCTCCCACAAAGGCATATAATGGAGTTGTGAGGCCAAAAGAAAGGTCACTTCCCAGAGTGCTCTTCTCTACCAACCCTGGAATTGCCAGTGTCCTATGTCCGCTGTTTGCAAGGGATATATTGAGCAAATATGGCTGATCCTTTGAAGAGCCCTGTTGACCATGTACCCCCAGGCAAGGAGTTTATGATCTGCTTCTCCTTTCTTACAGTGGGGCCATTGCATTGCATTCATAAGTGATATTTTTACTCTTTGGTCCTGATTTCAAGACCAAAGCAAGAATAAGATGCAGTGTGGCCTGTGCATCCCCCCACTGTTGTGACATGTAGTCTTGGTACAGTCGCATTCCTAAAGAGCCAAAAGCCTATGCTAAATTATCATCATTGCAAGGAGCCTTTTGTGATGGTTCTACCCTGCTAGGCAGCTAAATTCCACCACAACCGCTCTCTTACTCCCCCTTCTCAAAGGAAGAAGGGAAGAAAATACAATGGAAAAAGGCTCAAGGGTTGAGATAAGGTAAAGAAGGTTAAACACCAATTACCGTCACGGGCAAAACAGACTCAACGCAGGAAGATTAATATAATTTACCACTATCACTGGTAGACTAGAATAGTGAGAAACTAAAAGCAAACCAAAAACACCTTCCCCCCACCCACCCTTTTCTACCTCCTCCCCCCGAGCAGTGCAGGGGAACGGGGAATGGGGGCTGCGGTCAGCCCATATCGCTTTGTCTCTGCTGCTCCTTCATGGTCACTCTCTGCCCCTGCTCCAGCGTGGGGTCCCTCCCATGGGATGCCGTCCTTCCCAAACGGGTCCTGCATGGGCTTCCCACAGGCTGCAGCTCTTCAAGAGCTGCTCCAATATGGGTCCGTACCACGGGGCCCATCCTTCTGGAGCAAACTGCTCCAGCACGGGTCCCCCATGGGTGGCAGCTCCCACCAGACCTCCTGCTCCTGCGTGGGCTTCTCTCCACGGGCTGCAGCTCCAGCCCGGAGCCTGCTTCTGGGGGGCTCTCCATGGGCTGCAGCCTCCTTCAGGCCACATCCACCTGTTCCTCCGTGGACTCCTCCACGGGCTGCACGTGGAGATCTGCTCTATGTGGTACCCCATGGGCTGCAGGGCGACAGCCTGCTCCACCATGGGCCTCACCACAGGCCGCAGGGGAACTTCTGCTCTGGTGCCTGGAGCACCTCCTCCCCCTCCTCCTTCTTCACTGACCTTGGTGTCTGCAGGGCTGTTCCTCACTCCTCTCACTCCCAGCTGCTGTTGCACAGCAGTTTTTTCCCTTTCTTAAATATACTCTCCCAGAGGCACAACCAACGCCACTCACTGGCTCAGCTCTGGCCAGCAGCGGGTCCCTTTTGGAGCCGGCTGGAGTTGGCTCTTATCAGACATGGGGCAGCTTTTGCAATCTTCTCACAGAAGCCACTTCTGTGGCCCCCCTGCTACCAAACCCTTATCACATAAATCCAATACACCTTTACACAGTGATCGTCAGATAAATGCATGCTGATGCAATAACCCATTCTGATTTAGCCAAAACACATACAGAACTGTGTGTGTGTAGATGTGGTAAAGGGTGACAGCAGCAATATCAGGTAATGCAAAAGTTCTCTGCCTTTGGGGAAATTCAAGAGTCAATGTAATTAGCTTTTGGAACACAGATTACACTGCTACCACACTGCCCCTTTAACATGCTTGAATAGGAGCTGTTGAATAATTTTGTATTTGAATGTATATAGAAATGATATGCTCTTTCTTAAATTACTATTTCTAGCATCACCGTTTTAAAAGAAAACTTCTTGTTACTAATGTCATCCATAGAAGAACCTTAATAATAAATTAGATCTCTTCTGTTTTTTCTCTTGTACTAATTGCTTTTCATTTTAAAAGTAATCTAAAGCCTCTTACCCTCAGTAAGGCAAATTTTTAATTAATAGTTGCATGCAAATGCACACACCCACCACGTTATAAATTTGACCCCAGGAACTTAAATTCTTTCACTATTTATGTAAGTAAGCTTTTATTTAGGTTCTAGAAGACAAATTACATTTTTAATTACAGATTATCAATATTTCTTTTTTCCTTACATTATATCAAAATTGCATCTAGTTATAAAATCTGCTACCTGAAATTAACATATGTATTTATTTCCAAAATGAAAGTTGGATGGGTTTTGGTTTTGCACAAGATATAAAAGCTGATGTTCTGGACAAAGAAATCAGACTGCATTGCATTAATTATTTAGTTCAGTAATTTGCATTTTCACTAGTAAAAAATAGGTTCTTTCTCTTTCTTCTCTCTTACCAGCTGTAGGTATTCTATTCAAATCTAGAGCCTCCCTTAACTAGCAAACACAATAAAACGGAAAACCCAGCAGGTATGCCAATGAAACAGAACTTACCTTAATTACTTCAAACTTTTATGGAGCTGTAGACAATGATACTATTCTTGCCTTCCATTTTCTCAGGATTAAAAACAGATGTCAGATTTCTTAGTTGACTCAAAAACTAGCATTCAACTTAGCATGAAGATATGACAAAAAAGTGCATTGGTCTTTCTTCAGCTAGAGAGTCTGTTGATGGAAGATTGTTCCTGTCTTCAACATTTCAATGCTTTTCTTCTATGCTTGCATTTTTGAAATGACATGCAAAAGATCACTTCTCTGAAACCAGACTACTGAAGTAAAACATAAATAAGAATAATAACCATGGGATCGTGAAAGAGTGTATGATGACGGAGATAACATCTTTCAGGGCGTCACACAAAGTGAGGTTTCTTCTGTCCTGAAGCCCTCTTGGCTTTGTCCCACCAAAGACTTAGTTGTCTTACTGTCAAACGAGGTGCGTTTAATCAAAAAGTATATTCTTAAAATACTGACTCTGCTGATTCCTATTCCTATCACTCCTAACTGTGGGAGGTTAGCTATGTTTTCTCTACTGTTTCCTGACTATCTCAAGCTGTAATACTCATGGGACATAATGGCTTCAGTTGAAATAGCAGCATTATCAAGATATCAAACTCATGAATCATGAACTGGGCTTTAAACACTCTGTCATGATACCGTGCATCCTCCCATCAGCTTTTCTGCCCACGGAGCCAGATCCAGGCCTCTACTGAACATTTGAAAGACACAGGACTTAAACCACCCCTGGGAACCCATCACTGTTTTTTACTGACTGTCTTAGAAATCACCTATGTTGATGTAATATTGCACGTCAGCATGCAACATTGCCTTGTTCTGTGTCAGGAGTCTGAGATCTTAGCTGTAGTAAACGTATATATTTTCACTTTTGTAAGTACAAAAATATGTAGAAAAAATTACACATTTTATTCTACCAATGACAATTCAAGCTCCACCATACCGTGAAGGTAGGTACAATCATGAGAAGCCCTAGAAATGACCTGGAAAGAAAATTATCCTTAATGCCCTTTGAAAGAAATATCTTTCACTCTTCAAAGCTTTCATTGACAGGCAAAGAAAATCAAATGGCTTTTTTTGGTAGAAACACGGTGTCTAAGATTGATCTCCATAGTTTTGTTTGAGTTTTGCAATAATACAAGATGCATCACTTTACATTGAATGTGAATTCACTATTGCATTTAGCAAATTTTAGCTCTGTATGTTTTGAATTTTGCCTTCTATATATAGATTAGTTCAGATCAAAAGCTTAACGTAAGGACATTTTATCAAGTTTATCTGAGGTGTGTTATTAGATTCTTATTCATTCAGACAATACAAAAAAGAAAGTGAGACAAGTCTAATTAATCATGTGACTGTCCAGGACACAGCTGGGGTCATGTTTTTCTTGTTTGTTTGTTTTGTTTGCTTTCTGAGGTCAGAGAGATAGAATAGT
The DNA here is from genome assembly GCA_013399475.1 of Chauna torquata. NCBI lineage: Eukaryota > Metazoa > Chordata > Aves > Anseriformes > Anhimidae > Chauna > Chauna torquata. The sequence continues at coordinate 53,748 of VXAL01015558.1, forward strand.
CGCATATAGAAGGACAGAGTCAGAGACCTAAAGATCTCCCAGTCAAATAATATTTGCATTAATCACTTTGCTTATTTTTAACTTTTTTTGCTCTGAAAATACATGCAGGTATAAAAAATGTAAATGTGGAGATTCCTGAAAAATGCAATACTACACAATGCCAATCAAAAAGGAAATGAAATTGTACATGAAGCAGAAGAAAATTCCCCTTGAAATTATACTGTAGGGAATGATAAGCTAGCCATAATTACATTATAGAAAGAGATGTAAGTTTTCTGTTTTAAAAGTGATGAGAATAAGACATTAAAAACTCTCAAATGGATGACAGATGACATAAAATAAAATTAGGTGTACGCTAATCTAAAATAACATTAGGTTGCTGTTATTATACAATGACTAGAGTATTGCATACAAAAAAAGCTGAAATGACCAAAATGGAAATGGCAGTAAATTATAATTTACATGACTGACTGATTCAATTTGTGTCCTCTGGCAAATTGTTTAAGAACTAGTTTTCATAAGGTCAGACGTGCAACTAAGCATGTGAAAATGTACTCCTGTTTGCACATGTAATACATGGTGGGGGAAAATTGTCATGGGCAAATGACCATTTTTTTGCCTGAATTCAATGTGAGTACACTAGAATGAAAACTAAGTGAAAATGCAGAATTTGACACACTACATAGATTACAGAAAAATGGAGTCACTTGGGCAGATTATAATACTAAATATTTTCAATTCAAATATTTCCTGTTTTTCATGGAGCATCCCTGTTTTTGTACTCATTAGTTCCTCCCTCTGTTAAAAACAGCTGAGTATCTGATTATTCTCCTACTCGTTTTTAATATGATCCAAGGTTGTATTGTATTTACAGAAAAAAAGAATGTCTGGAGATTTGGAATAACATGTGTGCAGCAGAACTTGATAAGAATACAAATGAAGTTGATGGCATCATCACTACAAGAAGCAACGAAAAAAGTTTGATGACACACGAAGGCCTTCCCAGTCCTTTAAAGGCTTAAATGGAAAGTATTATCTGTACTGCACGTACCTACAGTTCCCATTGTGTTAGTCCACACTCTTAAAAAGACATTTAGCTGTACCACTGGACTTCAAACTGCAGTAATAACAGAAATATCTTAGAGGGGACTAGAGAAGCTGACTATATGTACAGTGCTGCAGTTAGGGAGATGGAAACACTAGAAGAAAGTTTACTTTTCATTGGTTTTAAGTTAATGGTGTCCACAAATCACACCAGATGAACTGAGCCGTACCATCTTTCTAACAGTTAAAAAGATATTACTGACTCATATTACAACTGAGAGGGGTTAAAGTAACACCCATTGTGTCCAGTTACTTGAAAATTATCTTTCCCAGTAAGCTTTTGGAGTTCACACTAAGGAAACTCTCTGCTTTTGCAGAACATATATGCATATTTTATTTTCCGTACTGACAATTTTATGCTTAAATGCTGTAGTTCATTTTCTTTAACAAGCTCTACCTCGGAGCAAGTTGTCTTTAACTGTTAATTCCAAACCCATGAGCATCTTTCTCTTTAGCATTTATAGGAGGTTTCAGTTTTAAATGCTTTTAAAGTCACACTATGATATAGCCTAGTAGTGCTAATTTTGATCTGGGTAGTTGGCAAGGTATATCAGCACCTGGTTTTGAAGTGCTGGAACGTGATTTTGAACACTGGAATGGTTCTGGGCACACTGAGATTCAGTCTCAAGTACTAATTCTGCTCTGAGGGTATGTGTGCCTGGTTTTGGCCATATATTTAGTGTGGTAATAGATTCTTCTGCCCTGGCCGATTAGGTTTAGTTTTTCTGTGATTAAAACACTGAACTGAGAAATAGGGAGTCCAGGTCAAAATCCAAACTGTGACAGATGGCTTTTGAAAAAATTAATTGAAATATGAAAGGCAAAAGCTTCTTAAAGATTCATTGGTAAACTGCACGCAGGGGTAATCATTAGAGGTTCTTCCTCTTTGGCTGGTGTTCTTTCTCAACCTGCTTGAACCATGGGTTCCCAAATACAAATCAGGTATATGGAAGAGCATTCAGTGGCAACAGAGGCAGAAAACATGAGCACAATAGGAATTTAAAAGTTTACATTTGATATAGAGAGGGATAGGGTCCACTGAAATCTTACTGTTATATATGAGTATGCACAGTTCTTCCTAGCCTCTTTACTGAAGTTCGTGCAATGTGACTGATTTTTGGACTGGTGAGTAGAAAATCATTTGTTGTGGTCATTAGTACAGCTGTGGTATCCTGGTGGGGTTGATGGGTAAAATTTATGTCAAAGCAGGGAACGTCTCAGACTTTTTACATAAATGCATAAAAATTGACGGCATTTTATATGTGGTACCATCTGCTTTTTATGGGTTTTGTCTTCTCTGGATGTTTTTGTTTTAATTTATTCTCCTTGGAGAATTCATTTCTTTAATGTCGAGCTTGTTAATAGGATGAAAAAAATATTGCTGTATATTTAATACAGATAAATTATAGTCAATTGTAGAGTATGGCTGTCTGAGTGGATTTGTTTTTTTTTTATTTTTATTTCTTTTTCTGTCAAGAAACGTAACTGAAGTGGTCTGATTTTCAGGAGCACCTAACACCCCAAGTCCCACTGTCTACCAAGGAAATTTTGGGCAGCTCCAAGAATCAGTTCCCTGATTGCTACATTATGGGGAGGTTATTAACTTCATTGACATCGCTCACCTTCTCTTCCACCTCAGAGTACACAGCCCACCTCACAATCAATCCCCCTCTCCTCTTTCTGCCCATAGCAGCAGGCATTACTGCCTGATGAGAACACTGTAATCAAACTACACCAGCGTCCTCCAAACCTTGAACCTGTGCCCAGGCTGTGAGGCTGGTGCCTCCACTAATTAACTATTCTAAATTTAGCTGTCAACATTAATTAGGAAATCCATTGTCTCAAAATAAGTGACATGATAAAAGGAGACAGGAAAAGCATGTAGGAAGCCATAAAGCTTCAGCTTTGTGTTTTTCATGAGCTTCAGATTCACATCAGTGAAAGTTAAGGATGCTCAGTCCCTGGTGGAATGGAGCGCAGCACTGCTTTCCCACTTCTACACTGCTTAACTCCTGACTTCTGATGAGTCCTTTTCTATTATCTAATCCTGTAAACACACGGGAGGGGAAATAGAAAGGAAGAATGTGTGCAGTCATTTTCTACTAACCAACTAGAGACATTAGCTGCACAGTGTGCTCACATTGGGACCTGCTAGAACCTCTACAGTCATTAAATCTAAACTAACCCGCACACAATAGGACAGGCAACATGCAGTCCACAGCAGGCTGCAAACCATGTCTAGGATCTTAGTCTGCCCCCAGCTCTCCTTTGCCCTGCTGTACCACCATTAGTTCATGAACAAGACAGTGCAAAGCTAGCTCAAGCTGTGCTGTCATCAACCCTTGAGATTCATGCTTGAGATGTACACTTGTGTTGATGGACTGAGAAAAAGAGTGAATCACTCCAGACAAAGAGCCAACAGGACACAAGACTTTAGCAAGGTCATTTGATAGGATCTCCCATAGTATCCTTATAGCCATACTGGTGAGATACGGACTAGGTAAATGGTTACTTAGGTGAGTGGAAAATTGGCTGAACCATTGTGTTTAAAGTGTTTTTATCAGTGGTACAAAATCTGACAGCCACCTACTGGAGGCATCCCTCAGGGATCAACACTAGGGCCAGTACTGTTTATTATCTTCATTACTGACCTGGAAAATGGGAGGATGGAGTACACCCTCCACAACTTTAAGGATGTTACCAGACTTGGAGGTAGTAGTGAAAATGCTGTAGAGTAGGTCTACTGTTGAAAGGCAGCTCAACAGACTAGAGTAATGGACTGACAGAAACCACATGAAGTTCAGCAAAAGCAAATGCAGAGTTGATGCAAACAGTACAGACTTGGGGCTGACTGGTTAGAAACAAACTGCAGAAAAGGACTTGGGGACAGCAAGTTGAACATCAGTCACCAGTGTGACTTTGTGGTGAAGGTAAACTGCATGATGAGCTGTATCAGCAAGAGTTTAGCCAGCAGATCAAGGGAAATTATTATTTCTTTTTGTCTGGCCTTTGTGAGATTATATCTGGAGTGCTGTGTCCAGTTTGGGGCTCCCCAGTTCAAGATGATGATAGACTTGAGCGAGTACAGTGGGAGGCCACCGAGATGGTTTGGGGACTGGAGCACATATCACACCAGGAGGCTTGATTTTCCCAGCCTTGAGATGGGTAGATTAAGGTAGGATAGAACTGTCATCATCTTGTCATGCCATACAAATGGCATTTAACAGAGACAACAGAGAACATACTTCTCAGAGTTGCAAAGGGATGGAATGAGAAGCAGTAGTCACAGGCTGCAGCAAGAGAAATTCTCAAGGGGCAAGAAAGTGCATAGTAAGAGTGATCAGCACTGGAACAGGTTTCCCAGAGTGCTCAAAACCCAGCTGGACACAGCCCTGAGCAACCTGCTGTTAGTGACCCTGCTATGAGCAAGTAAGTTAGATTAGATGATCTCCAGAAGTGCTTTCCCACCTGTCATTGTATGGTTTTGAGTGAGGAGTTTTGACTCCTACAGTGACATTTGCTCTCTGCTTTGCTCTAGGACAACGTAAGTTTAATGCATTCATTCAAAAAGAGTGGTAACATTATATACTAATGTTGAAAACCGAAT
>VXAL01015558.1:59239-106751 GCA_013399475.1 Chauna torquata
TTGGCTGAACCATTGTGTTTAAAGTGTTTTTATCAGTGGTACAAAATCTGACAGCCACCTACTGGAGGCATCCCTCAGGGATCAACACTAGGGCCAGTACTGTTTATTATCTTCATTACTGACCTGGAAAATGGGAGGATGGAGTACACCCTCCACAACTTTAAGGATGTTACCAGACTTGGAGGTAGTAGTGAAAATGCTGTAGAGTAGGTCTACTGTTGAAAGGCAGCTCAACAGACTAGAGTAATGGACTGACAGAAACCACATGAAGTTCAGCAAAAGCAAATGCAGAGTTGATGCAAACAGTACAGACTTGGGGCTGACTGGTTAGAAACAAACTGCAGAAAAGGACTTGGGGACAGCAAGTTGAACATCAGTCACCAGTGTGACTTTGTGGTGAAGGTAAACTGCATGATGAGCTGTATCAGCAAGAGTTTAGCCAGCAGATCAAGGGAAATTATTATTTCTTTTTGTCTGGCCTTTGTGAGATTATATCTGGAGTGCTGTGTCCAGTTTGGGGCTCCCCAGTTCAAGATGATGATAGACTTGAGTGAGTACAGTGGGAGGCCTCCGAGATGGTTTGGGGACTGGAGCACATATCACACCAGGAGGCTTGATTTTCCCAGCCTTGAGATGGGTAGATTAAGGTAGGATAGAACTGTCATCATCTTGTCATGCCATACAAATGGCATTTAACAGAGACAACAGAGAACATACTTCTCAGAGTTGCAAAGGGATGGAATGAGAAGCAGTAGTCACAGGCTGCAGCAAGAGAAATTCTCAAGGGGCAAGAAAGTGCATAGTAAGAGTGATCAGCACTGGAACAGGTTTCCCAGAGTGCTCAAAACCCAGCTGGACACAGCCCTGAGCAACCTGCTGTTAGTGACCCTGCTATGAGCAAGTAAGTTAGATTAGATGATCTCCAGAAGTGCTTTCCCACCTGTCATTGTATGGTTTTGAGTGAGGAGTTTTGACTCCTACAGTGACATTTGCTCTCTGCTTTGCTCTAGGACAACGTAAGTTTAATGCATTCATTCAAAAAGAGTGGTAACATTATATACTAATGTTGAAAACCGAATCTTCATTTGGAAAATATTGTCGTTCAGGGTATTTAAAATATAGCAAGAATTTGTACTTGGTTAGTGTTGGTGAGATATGTTGAAACAGTTACACTCAAACACGACAGTTACACTGAAGTTTTTCAGAGGTGAAGTAATTCTGCTGTATATCCAAATTAAAAAAAAACAAAAAAAAGATTGACTGTGAAGATCTCATTCATACTAAAACAGTTCTCCACTGATTATATAGTCATTTATTTATCTAAATGTGGCTTTCTAGATAAAATCATTAAATTTCTTTAAAAGTCAAAAAAAAATCTTGCCAAATTCTAAGCTGAGCTGTGCAAGTTAGCTTTGCCATGGAGCTGTGTCATAATTAGTCTTATACTACTAGGTGACATACAAAGTTAACTAAACTGTTTGTGGTGGTCAAAACAATGGAAGACAGGAACTTAAAGAGAGTCTAAAAACTGTAAAAAGAGAATTGAGATAATATGAGATTAAATTTAACATGAATAAGCATAAAATAATGTGTATACTGAAAACTGAACCGTCTTTGATGTGTTAGTACACGTCACTATAAAATGACGTCTCTCCCATTTCAAGAGGAAGCTCTAAGAAAGAGCTCACTGTGGATGATCTTTAACATGCATGTAAGACAGGTACAGATGTAAAGAACTCAGAGTCTAAACAGTTATTTTGCTCATAAACAAGCTTTGTTGAGGCAAGCTTTCTCTGAACTGCATCCCCTTCTTATGCATTCACTGAAGCCTCTTACATTCTTTTGCGTCCTACTCACCAAGAACTTTCAGCAGGACAAGCTCATGAAGCTTGGGCACATTTTTCTCTGTCATAAGATGCTCCTCTTGTCTTGCTCTTAGTATGGATGAGCTTACAAACATTTGAGACAGAGTAGTATGGTAGAAAGTCATTTATATATTTGCTATTTCAATATGCAAGGTCATCTTTCTGGTGTGATCTTCTTTAAATTACCTTACATTAACCATGTGGTGAGAATTTGCTTGCAGTAGTTTGCATCAGCTACTTCATTGTAATTGCCCATATTCTTACCCAGGGCAACTGCAGGGTCAGTTGTGCTGACCCATATACTCATATCTACTTACCCGTAAAACAGAGTTTTTAGAATATTTTCCTAACTGCCCCAATCTAGATTCAGGTTGAGTTGGATTCCAATAAATGCAATGTATTTTTTCACGCATATGCATTTCTTTTCATTGACTCATTCTCAGAATGGATTCTCGCAGAAATCATTCTTTCCACTGTATTTACAAAGTGGAAAGATTATTCCTCATCTCTTCTCCCTTCTCACTTTCAAAAAAAGCATAGCTTTGACTTATATCTGTTTTTCTTATGGCTTTAATCCCCTTTTTGTCACCAAAGTCGGTTCACTCAGGTACCTTAGAAATGCAATTGTCAATCCCTGAGATCACAGGTGAAAAGAAAAACAATTAAACTGTACCAGTTTGCTCATCTTTTTGATGGGAGTGATTCTTCTGATGTGGGACAATGGATATTAAGACGTTAGTACCTTGTGTTCAAGCAGTCTCTGGGAGTTTTGCTTGGGTGGAAATAAGAATGAAAGACAATAATAATATAACAACAATCAATGTCACACCTTAACTACTTTCCCCTCATCTAGATTTTACACAAGTATTCCTGTAATTTGTCTTCATTGCCCTAACCTACTTATAACATGCTTCATATATTCTGACTTTTAGTGCAGATGATATTATTTTATGATCTGCTCATCAAGCCTGCTTTGAGGTTTAACAGCTGAGCACTCAAAAAAGTCTAAAATATATATTGTGAACATACCACAAGGACGAGACAATGCAAACTACTGACACTGCTGTATGCATGCACATGGGTGCTACTTAAAACAGAGAGAGCTTGGAACACAGGGGAAGACAACAAAGCTAATGCATATCTGTGATGGATTTTTTGGTTTCACACAAGGATAGGAACTGAATTTTATTGTTTTGTTGAAGGGCACTTTAACAGCCAAAATGGTATTTAACTTCCAGAATGAGATTTGAATGTGATAATGTGTTTTATTTTTAGTCTCTGCAGACCAAACATCAGTCATTCTGTCCACATTTGAGAGGAGATGAAAGAGCAAAGAATAGAGCAGAAGGATACTGAGACTAAAACCTTTCAGATGTGTTTGTGAATATACAAGTCTGTAAATATCGATGGTTCTTAGCAATACAAACCCATTCCTATCAATTTGACTTCAGGGAAGAAGGAAGTTAAACCAGATTTCAAAAGCCTTCCAGCATTAATTAAATAAAGAGATCAACTAGCCATGCCACTAAATTATTATGTGAACTTCATGTATATAATCACATTATCTCATACCTTCCTCCTTGTAGGCAACGAGGTTTCTCAGGGTAATCCTAGTAGAAGCAGAAGCAGAAGTAACCAGTCTTTACATGTATCAGTCCACAGAAAGAATATTTTAAGGGTAGGAAATTAATCAACATCAACTCAGTTTCTTCCAGTAAAAGTATGTAATTTGCCTTACAAGTCCTAGTGTTACAAAAGTATAAGTGTTGATATTTCTCTGCATACTTGGCTATATTAGTCCAAGTAATAATGGTTTTATTCATTCAAAGCTCCTGTTAGCAGGACTGGAACTTTTGCCTTCATATGTTTTATGCATACAGACTTTTAATTTGGATTTATATCACCTTTGTAGTGCACCGTTGCACTACAAAGCATATACTTTAAAACCATTGCACTATAAAGCATATGCTGCCCTGAGATACAGAAGTCTTCCAAGGAATAACAATTCACTTAGATACAGGAGTGTGTTTTACTGAGAGATCGGTGGGAGCTACAGGGCTGCCAGCACTGCTGGGCTCCCACTTTGGCTGGAGGCTTTCAGGTGTCACCACAACGATGGCAACCCAACCTGTGCTACCTTCCCAATCTTCCTGTGAAAGAAAATCAGGCAAAATTTTTTCATGCAAAAGGACGATTTCTCTCACTGCCTGGCATGGCCCAAGCGTTCCCTTCAGCCTTTCCTTTTCTGCAGGCACAGAGCTCTTCTGCCCCACACTTGGAGTTGCAGTTTTTTCACTTTCCTTGTGACTGTAATGGCAAAGGGAGAAAATGAGAAGTGAAATTTTTGCTTGCTTGAAGTCAAGAAGCCAGTTGGTGCATGCACAGATGGAGGCAAAAGGAGCTGAAGTCTGTGTTTAAAGATGGGAAAAAAGCTAGGGCAGATGGGAAAAGCAGCAGTAAAATCTTTGTAATGGTTTCAGATCAGGACATCCTAGCTCATGCTGAAATCTAAGAGGAGAATTTAAATAGTGAGGGAGATTTCAGGAAGTACAGGGTGAAGAATATGTTATATGGGGATAAGAAGCCTTTGTGGGAATTTGGACCACAAGGAGAAGTTTCTAGGCATATACAGAAGCTTTAGCCTGGTCAGCAGATACTGTACTAAGGACTTGACTAGTCTGGAGCTTGGCCCAGGGTGCAGCTTGTAACAAGTACAAAATCTCCTGTGCAAGCAGTGGTCTCTGCAGTTTGTACTCTGGGTTGCCTTGGGTTGCTGCGAAATCAGGACCAATTTTCAGCCTAGGAAAGGATCAGCTTTGTGTAAATTAGAAGCTATCTGCTTTTGTCCAAAGATGTTGCTAGATGGGCATTTGTAACGAAGTGCTGAGAGCGGAATTAACCTCTAGGAAGAGAATTAATCAAATACCTCTGCAAATAAATTTGCTGGACTTCTGCAATAGTAGGCAATGTAGCAAGAGCTCTTTGAATTTACATTAAAACTACACTAATTCTTTAAACTAGTCAAATTTAATTGCATATTGTACTTTATCATGCAAATAACTGTGTTTTCTTAGTATGTACTAGGGGAGAGAGGGAGAAAATTACTTCAAAACTTCCAATTAATCATAACAGATGAGAATCAATGACGTCTTGGAAATAATTTCAGTGCAGATAAGACTGGGAACCTAATGTGTTCAGTAACTCTTACCCTTCCAAAACAAGCCATTAGAAGCACGAGCCACATTATGCATCCCAGGAATCTGTAAGGAATCTATTAACAGAAAAATATTCTCACTGAAGTTCTTTATATTGATTTCCATGATTCATTAAATGCATTGACATTCTGCTGGCAGTGACTGCTTCAGTACTGCAGTGATGGGCATTCTATAAATGTGATAAAAATATATAGATTTGGAGTTATTCCACATCTGCACTTGTGTACCACCATGAACACATCCCTCCACCTCATCTGCACTGGGTGAAATCTGGTGACAGTGGAGTAGCTAACAGCTCAGTCTACCTGTGTATCAGTGTGTAGCTCTGCTTTTTAATTTTTATCTTCCATATGTGCTGAACAGAAAGAATTTGTCATTGATGTATTCATTGGAGAGGAAAAATATGGAAATTATGACCTCTTTCGATTCAATTCACTAACAGTATTGATTTTCTAATGGAATCTGAAGTGAGTTTCAGTAGATTGACATCAAGGGGGAGCGAAAGTTGTCACAGTTCTGAAGAAGGAAACAAAGAAAATCTTAACCTTATTCTGAAAGAGGTAGTGATATATTACAGCAGAGATGAGAGCACTAGTGTACACATTCCAAAAGGGTTATTTATTCACATTTCTGAAGAAAACACCATACCTCATATTTTTTTCTAACATGTGGAACTTCCTTTCTCATTTGATGCTTGTTATCTTGAGAAGGGCAGCAGAGCTCTAATTATCTAGAAGTTGCTCTGCTGGCAGCAGTAGAATGATTTTCTCTCCATTTCCTTAGCCAGGAATGTGAATATTTACCTTTTCTGTAGCCAATACTTAAATTACCTCAAGTGATAATAATCCTAATAAGTTAAATTTATTATTTTTTATATATCACTAGAAAGAACTTGTGGAAGGGGGTATATTTTATGATGTTTTAGTACCCTTACTGTGAAAATATTATTTCATAATTTATTTTTCTGTCCTTTTTATAAATTGTAGACCTTAAAACTGGCTGAAATAGAAATCTTTCCCTCATTTTTCATAGCAATTCACGAAAACTGAGATTTTTTTCTATTCTTACTATTTCCATTTCTTGGAAACATTTTCTGAATTCAAAATACATTGTGCCTACAAAAACATTTTCAGTTAAAAAAAAAAAGAAAGAAAGAAAAGAAAAATACAAGAAGCAATAGGTATCAAATAAAAATATAAATCTTTTAAAAGTAAAAAGAAAATATTTTCTTCTCCAAATTTTTGGGAATCTACTCAAAAACAATGAATTGAGAACCGCCTCAATAAATGTCCATCAGAAGTTTTTAATGGGAAATTAACCGGTCTAAAGAGGTGTTTTCAGTGGAAGTGGCTTCAGCAGCAATGCTGATCAGTGCAGCACTACTGAGTGAGCTACAGGCCTGTGACTGAACATAACAGAAAGAGATGTTATTTACTGTAACAACCTGCACATTAAGTGCTGGCTTTAAATTCTGAACTTTGGCAGCAACGCCGTTCAGAACTTTCATTTGGGGTGACAGCAAACTATTCGAATTAAAACACATATTGCAAACGACTGCTGTGGCTTATTCCCTGAAGTTTTCTTCTCTGTTCATGGGAGGCCTCCAGAGCTGAATGAATTTTCCTTGTGGTTCAGAACTGGAGCAAGCTCTGGAAAGGGCTCTGGGAGTTTAATGAGCGCTGCGTGCATATTTGTACAGTGCAGACATAGCTGTATTTACCAGCTTCCATCATTAACAAATTTTGGTGCTCTGATTTAAAAAATTTTCACTAAAAATGGACACAATGAAACTGGTTTTTGACAAAAAGAAGACAAAGGGAAAGTGTGAAGGGTGGTATTTATCTTTCCTAACTTTCTCCATTTATAAGTTAAGCATCTTAGTCTAAGCTCTTTGTCTCACCTCCTCTATAGTCAATGAAGAGATTGGGGCATCTCCAGTGGAGATTCTTCCTACCTCTCTTAGAGTGTATCAGGATGGGTTGACTCATGTACTGGAAGTGACATTTTCTCTGCTGTGTCAACACAGAGTCTCGAAAACTAGCTCCTGCTGGGGGTACAGTTAATTTTAGGCATAGTGAACCCATTGCAAGGTTTATCACAATAATTTTTACTAAAATATTGTACTGTACCCTAGCTTTCCTCTAAATCACTCACAGAAATAGAGCTAGATACTTGAGGAGAAAACAAACAAACAGAAGTCTCAGACCAAGGAAATCAAATTGTATCCTAGGGTTATCTTTTGCTTATAGATTTGTGAATCTATTTATATGTCTATATGTTTGTTTTCTCTACTTAGTGTAACCAAAAGCCCTCAAGTAGCAGCATCTGGGTATACTATTTTCATGCAGCTCCATGTCTTCGCACTGGGTCATCAGAATCTGTGATTCAGCTACTCACCTACCAATTTTTTGCAAGGCCTTGAAAACAGCATGGGTATTTTTAAAGGGCTGTGAGACAAAGCAAGCTTGGCTGCACCTGATTGCCTCAGGGAATAGTTTAAAAATATGTTTTCTTTTGTGGCAAAACTAGTCTAAGGCATTTTCACCCTCACCTGGCCTGGCTAATGATTCTTATTTTACTGCAGATTTTGCTGCCTCCTTTAGACGATGATGCCAATGTTTGTGCTGCATCAGTTACAAAATAGAGTTTTTTCTATCCTAGACATTTCAGTGATCATGGTTACAGAGCTATACTTATGTGGTGGCACTGGCAGAATTAAGAGAGCAGAGTGGCTTGGGAGCAGTGTTCAGAAATCAGGCGCCAAAAGGAGGATGCACTTTAATTGGCTTTGCTGCTGGAGGAAGATTAATGTTGTCATATACACTGAGATGCACATATGATCCTTGTGATCCGTTACCGTGCACAATTGGCCTGTCTAGGTGGGAAGGGACCTTTTATCTGAGGTGCCATCAGTCAGCCCCAGTTATACCTATCTTGCGGTTCCTAGAGATAGTATGTTTAGTTTCAGAGTGCCTACACACAGAGAATGCACACAGTCATCTGAGTCATAGCGATGAAATAACCTTCTCCCACTTTAAATGAGCTCAAAAATTCTTGAAAGATATTTTACCCAGAGATTTATGGTGGGCCAATATCTTTTACCCAAATTTATCTAATTTCATGCCATATCAGGCATCATCCATCTTTATGCAACCAGCTGACATAAGCACCATAATGTGTTATGGTTAATTTGACAGAAATACAATCAGAGACTCACACTTGATCTGAATCCAGTCTGTCTTGCCAGGAGACCTGGAAGCAAAAAAGCTCAGTGTTAATAAACCAAGGCCTTTGTGCTGCCGTTTGACCTCGACATACTCTCAGGGGAATGAAGAATGAACTCCCAATTGAATCTACGCAGCAAAATTGGCCAGCCCAGCCTGACCCTACTGCCAGGCCAGCTGCAGCCAAACTGACTTCACTAGGAACCGCTGTTTTAGCTAGCAGCAAACTCATTAATTTGTCTAAACAATCAGCTGGATTACAGCCATAGCAGAAACAAAAATGAGACTGACTTTTATATAGTGAAAGATCCCCACAAGGTTACAAGTTGTTGTTTTTTAACGGCTATAAACCTCTGCTATTTAACCCTTGAGATTTCCAGTGATGGTCTAGCTTGCCCCTCCTCCTGCTGCAAGCCCTTAAACCTGTTCTACCCAGCAAGCAGCAGGGACCACTTTGGAAGCTGAGGTATTTCTTAAAGGGGAGAAATATGGGGAAAGAGAGAACTTCCATCATAACACCCGTCTGTGCTTTTTTAGTATCTGGTATCCAAAAGTCCCATTATACTGGCAAGGCTCTGCAGTGCACAATATATTCTCACTGCTCTCCCTTTTGTCCTTGACATGTCTCTTATATGTTGTGGGCCAGAGGGACTGATGAAGAGATAGCAATATCAGTTTTATGCCAGCTGCAGATTTCTTCATTCTAGAGCAATCCTTTGCTGCACATTAAAGGCTGCTTCAAGGTCCCTTTATGTTCCTCAGGTGGCTGGACCTCAGCATAGGCTTGAGTCTGACCCTCAGAGAGCTTTGCATAATGCACAATCTGTAATTTGTGTCTGCTTAAACAGATGTTGTTTGGCTACAACTTTGCATTCAGTTCAAAAGTTCAGTCTGAATTTTGCCTTCATATCCCTGTTTGCTTGTGACTGTGTCCAAAGTCTAATTTAACAAACCCTGTTTTGGGTGCCTTTCTCTGACACTTGTTTAACTCCAGCGGTTTAATGCTGAAGCCTAGACCACAGTGATGTAGCTAAGGAGAGAATGAAGCTGATGTTACTGGCTATGAGTACCTTGTATATTGAGTGAGTGTACAACAAGCTACCTCTGAAACATTTTGGGTGTTGTTGCTGCAACTAGTAAAGAAGACTGTCATCATTAGACAGTACTTAGGGGATCTGTGCTTTTAATTAGGAATAGTCTGACACTCTATTAAAAAAAAAAAATCCATAAACCTCTTTATTTGCAATAATTTATGATTCTTTCTTGTCTCACTCATCCGATATGCAGTCTGCATTACACCCAGGGAAAATATGAAAGGCTTTTTCTGTCAGCAAAAGGAATGTTTATCCTTGCAGTACAGTGCAATATATATATATATAATTTTTAAATGATGGAGGAAATTCTAGTATCTTATATGTTTACAGCTGTACTGTAATTCCTCTTTTTGTTTTTAACAATGACTGCAGTGTATTGAATCATAAATGTATTTGCTGCTTCCTAAAGCAGCTGGGCATATCCCATAGATTACGAACTTTCCAATTGAAGGAGCTAATCCTGAAAAACTCTTTGTACACAGCTTTTTTGCTAGTGTGAGACACTAAACTCCTTATTAAAGTAAGGTGTTTCTGGAAGAGATAGACTTGGCGAAATAGTGGTGTGGAGATTATGAGGGCCTTGAATATACTCAAATATACTCAAATATACTCAAAAGAGTATATTCAAGAATGTAAGAACAGATCTTGATCTCGGTCCTGATCTTGAGGGCTTGGATGTGGGAACAGCTAAAGTGTTTGCAGTAAAGTTAAAAGTGCCTGGAATAACACAGAAGGGTTTAAAAAATATTAAAGAGAAAAAATAAATTATTCTGAACAAAAATATAGAATGAGCTGTGTTTTCACAGCCAAATTTTCAGTATGCCTTCCTTCGTTGTGCCTACAATCATTCTAGGTACCATTAAAAGCTGGGGTCATTTTGCCCCATAATCATTTTGAAGTTTAGGTCATTTGGTAAGTGAAGTGCTTGAAAGCTGACATAAATCAGGCACTTTATCGTTACCAGCGCATTTATTACGGACACAAACAGCCAGAGTTACACACAGGCTGACTGTGCAAGTAACATCAAAGAAAAAAAATGAGCCTGTGTCTTTAAAATACAGGCTCCTTTTTGTTTTGCTTTGTTATGTTTTCTTAAATGGAAAATAAGGCCTCATAAAACTGAGAATAAGCGTCGCCTGAAATGGGATCCTGGAAAACTACCAGAAGTCAGCAGAATTGTAGCCCACGTCTCTGGCACAAGCAGGCCGGCTCAATTCATTTGCTAAGTCTTCATTTCTCCATTTTAAGTGGAGTTCTTAGAGTCCTTAAAATTAACCAGATATCTAAACAGGATGGGTATTGTCAGACGTGTCAACTGTATTATTAGTATTTTATATGTGGTTTTGTGAATCATGGAATCATAGAATGGTTTTTGTTGATAGGTACCTTTAAAGATCATCTCATTCCAACCCCCCCTGCCATGGGCAGGGACACCTCCTTCTAGACCAGGCTGCCCAAAGCCCCGTCCAGCACAGCCTTGAACACCGCCAGGAATGAGGCATCCACAGCTTCTCTGGGCAACCTGTTCCGGTGCCTCACCACCCTCAGAGTAAAGAATTTCTTCCTTAATTTTTTCTTAATTAGTGAAGAGCTAATTACAAACTGTCAACTGTGGTTTTGGTAAGATGGCCATATAATGCTTTGTTCTTATGTAACATATACCCTGTTACAACAGCACTGAAGATACTGTAATGTTCCCTCACTGAACAACCCTGTATGCTTTATTTGTACATCACTACTTCTACAATCTGCCAGCAGAGGCTTTGTTTACATAAAAAGAGGGCTGGAAAAAGAAATCCAGGCCCATAAAGCAAGAGAATTAAAGGACTTGTACAGTATTCTAGCCATAGGTGATAAAGAGTTGTAAGAAAGTAAAATATTGTCAAAGGTAAATACTTTGAATAAAGCAGTTACAAAAATGAATTTGGAAGATAAAGTCGGGAAAACTTGGCTTACCCCTTTTTGAGGACTTTTACTTTCAGAAAATTGAGGAGAAGGCTAAGTCACTATGTTAGGGGGAAAAAAAATAAGAACACATTGCAGCTGTCTGATCATCAGTGCTCCAAAGCAGGTAAAGAAGAAATACACCATTAACTAATGTCTAGAACTGCTTTTGGTCTATCTCTTCTTTTTCTTTTCCTCCTTTTTCTCTTCCTTTTTTCTTCTTCTTTTTCTTTTTTCCTTTTTCCTTTTCTCTTTTATGTTTTTTCTCATTTTTTCTTTTTACTTTCTCCTTCTTTCTTTCTCTTTTTCTAATTTTCTCCTTTATACTTTTTCCTTTTTTTTTTTTTTTAATTACTCTTTGGATTGTATGATCCCTTTGGTTAAGGGAGCTGGTTTTATTTTTTACCCATAAGCATTTCTGCTGTTTGAACAAAGTTATAAAATCTATAATGTTGTTAGCTTTCTAAAAGTGAAAGATGCAGAGATGACAAGGTGGACTGTCTGCAGAACGTTCCAGCTGAGACGAACAGTATCTTTAGGAAAAGTGTGTCTCTCACCTAGCAGCAAGAGCCAGTTTGAAGGTTTGTGTCGTCAGTCCTGGATTCCACAGAAAAGTTTTTGCTTGTTGGTCTAAACCCTCTCTTTTCTGGCAAACATTAGGCTTTGAAAGACAGTTCACTAGAATAGAGTAAAAGTCTATCTGTCTCATCTCTGACAATGGCCCGTAGTGTAAGAGCAGAAAAAAATGCCTAGCTATACCTCCCTATAACACATTCCCAGATTCCAGTCACCTGTAAGGGTCTTCTGAGTTAGATGTGGTGTCTTTGTTCTTACTAGCTGTTGAGGGAGGTCTCTTCCATGAATTTGTCCACTCCACTCTGTGTTACCACATCCTGCAGCAGGGACTTGCACAGTTTAAGCAGTAGCAATGTGATATAAAATGCCTCCTGTTGATTATTTTGAACATATCATCTTTCATTTTCATTTGATTCAACCTTTTTTTTGAGATAACAAGAAACAATGAGCAACCGCTCCTTCTTCTCTTATCCATGTCATTTGTAATTTTGTAGATTCCTGTCAGAGCTTCCTGATTTGTTTCATTGCTCATAAAGAAATGTTCCAAACCTTTGACCTTCATTCTCCCTGACCTTTTCCTTATATCACTATATCCTGCTTGAGATGAACAGGACCAGTTTTACAACACATTTCAAAATGTAATCACAACATTGTGTAATGGCATAAGAATTTTTATTCTTATTTTATTTTTATTCTTTGTTTTCTATTACTTTCCCAGAAATTCCTGTGATATGCATTGTTTTTTGTCCACTATTGAGAATTGTCCTGATGTTTGAAAAGACCTGTTATTGTAACCAAAAGCTCTTTTTCCTCAATGGAAACAGGTAGTTTAGAACCTACTATCATGGATTGTTTTTCCCCTTGTGCGTCACTTCACATTTATTACATAGAATTTCGTCTGTCATTCTGTTGCCTGCTTGATACCATGACATTCCTCCCCAGCTCTTTGCAATCAATTTTCATTTTTATTACCCTGAATAATTTGGCATCATCATTAGTCTCCTCTTTCTCCTATATATTTCATTTCTGTATACACTGATTATAAAAGACCCAACAAATATCCCTGTGATCTATGACTTCCCTTCCATATAAAGCAAAACTATTTATTCCTTCTGTTTATTACCTGTTAACTTGTTGTTAATCTGTAATACGACTTACCTCTCTCCCACAGGCAGCTAATTTCTTTAAGAGCTCATGACGCCAGCTGCCTCAGATTTATCACAGAGTAACACAGGACAATACTTACCCACTTCATAAATTGCTTTCACATCAACAGATGAGAAATGCTAGGTATTAATATTTATTACAAAATCTATATTGCTTCACCTTAGATAGAAGATATTATGAGAGATGGAACTGAAGGAATAGGAGTTTGAGGATTGCTTGATATTTTGAGGGGAAGGCTGGATGCTATACAAAAATCAGAGTCATACCATCTGAGCCTGAGGCTTTTTGAGTTTTAGCAGAGTTATTGCTTGACTAATTTCTCTGTGTGCAAAATGGGCTTCCAACTGTGACTGTGTCAGGGTTAAATAAATGTAGGTCTGGTAGCTTATCAAAAAATGTGTCAAAGAAAGATGAATCTTTGCTAGGCTGTGAGTACAGGTCTTGACAGATTTGTGTATTAAGTCCCCAGAATCTTCAGTGGTTCAGTCATCTGAGTTGTTGAGGGATTTAATGTCTACTGTTTTTTTATTTTGCTAGGAAGTGACCCACTATCAGCCTGGAGATAGAACAGCCATAAAAAGAAAAAGAGGGGAAACAGAACAACTGTGATNATTCACAAATAATTTTGAGCATTGCCTTCTCCAAGTTTTCCCATCTTGTTCTATTTTTAGTAAAGGTCACACAGATTTTCCCAAAGCAAATTTTTTAGCTATGTAAGATAACTTGGGAATAAAAATGAAAAGTGTGTCAAAATGCAACTATTAGAATTTTTGCCTGACCCCGTAATTCAAGTTTTGGCTTGACTAAAGTTAGGGTCTGAACCAGCTGCTCCTGAAGTCAGTTGGTATCATTCCACTGATTTTAAGAGGAGTCTTTTCAGGACCTTGGTGAGCAGAAATCTGTTTTATAACTTCCCTCTGAAATACTGCACAAATGACAGAGAGGTGGGATAGAGTGACAGAGTAAACAAAAATGAATCTGACTGCGGTGACTGGCAGGACTGAAATCAAATGTGAGTAATAATTAAGTAGTGTACAGGAGATAGGGGAAGATCTGTTTTTGCGGTTCTTTTAATTATTGTTCATTATATTGGAAACACTCAGGGAGAGTATTTAAAATATGAATTCTATTTGGACAATGCCCCTGTGAAAAGATGCAAAATATTCATTATGAATGAGCAAAGAGTTTTAATACCTTGCTATTAGAATCTAAATCTCTCAAATCACTGTTACAGCTTTTTGCAGCTCCTTGGTTTTGTTTCTTGTTGGTGATAAGCACAGCTAAAGGGCAGGGACACTCCATTGCTGTCTCCCTGGCAGTGCGCATCCCCTTCTCAAAAATTCCTGTCCTCTGCTTTTGCACTATGTTCTCAGCAAAGACTGAGTAAAAAAGCAGTGGCCTGGATCATCTATGAGATTGAAATGAAGCCTCTGGATGCAAAGAACCCAAAAACACAAACAGTGTTTGAAACAAAACTCAAAAGACCTTCAAAAGCAGAGCAGGCAAGAATGAAATTGATGTTCAAAGGCACAAGGTAACAGGGCCAACTCGTGTGCTTCCCAGCTGCCATAATAAATCTCCTGCTGCAGTGCATGGACGTTGGAGCCAGTTGCAGATGGAGGCACAGAGTGGGCAGTAGTAGCATCTGACTCCAGCTCTGACTTTGTGTACATCCCCTTGCAAATTAGGAGATATTTGTCATTGCTAAGTGCTGTCAATCTTTGTCTGTGCAGGGAGAAACTGTCATCTTCACTGCTTCTGACTGCAAACACAAGTTTTCATTTACTGTCACCACACAGGTCTCCACAGACCTTTGCTTGGTCTAAATTGTTGAGGAATAAAGTAGTGATCATAATAGTGATTTATACCACTTTATTATTATTATTATTATTATTAATAGTACTTAGCAACACATGTTTACAGCTGTATAAAAAGTGTCTAAAAGCTTATCATGTTTTGTCTCTTCTAAACATTACTTTAAAAGTATATTTTTCAGGTTGAATTCTGACAAATTATATCTTCAAAAAAAATTTTTTAAGGTGGCTACATTTATCTAAATACTACCCAGATTGGCTCTTCTTGTCTGGAATTAGATGTAATTAAACAACGTGAATTGAATGTTAAATTCAATAAAAAGCTCTCAGGAAGTTAATGAAAAATCATTTTTACCAAGCAGAACAGAAATATGTAGACTCAAAATACATACATTCCTTTTCCATAAACTTGACCCAAAAAGAAGCTCCTCTCTTCAGCTATTAAAAAAGATTGAAAACAGTGAAGCCAGTTAATAAAAATTGGGAAACTCTGTGAAATCTCATTGTATATTTTCCTAATATAAATAACAGTCTTGTCCACTCAAATAACTTGATAAATTTTTGATCATTAGAAACTCCTTCCTAAATAACTACCAAGTATGGAGAGCTATTTCTATGGATAAGTCACATAAAAAGCCTGAGATATCAAGACCAGATCCTTCACTGGATCATCATATTTCTTCAAAGAGAAAAAAACAACAACAATAACAGCTTTTCAAGTGGTTACAATTCTGAGATGGAAATTTTTGCATTCAGATTATCATAAAGCATGAATCATACAGATCTCATTATGTGATTATGCAAATACACATTAATTACACAATTACAAGCATCTATGGTAATAAAATATGATTAATTATATGACTTGCTTCATTTGCTGAATGCAATGCCATTAGCTACTAGAGGTCCATAGACGTGTTTCTTGTTTTTGATTCACTGACATTTTAATATTATGAGGGAATTGTAAATTATTGTAACAACAGATGATAAAAGCAGATGGAATAAACTTAAATGAAGCCAAGATGATTTACACAGCTTTAAATTGAACAGTTAGTGTATTTATCCAGCTATAAATGTTTTGCTCTATGATCCTGAGTTCTGTTTGGAAAGAAAGTTTCCAAAAAGCAATGATGTATCTGCAAAAGATTCTTTAGATGTGTCTTAAAAAGGTAAGCAGTACTGAAACAAAAGTAATCAGTGGGAGGTAATGTAGGGTTCCCAAAACACAGCTGTTCTGGCCCAGTTGAGAACTAAGGGACAGACATTGCTGGATGGAGCTTTTGTGAGTGTGATCCAGCTTACTTGCCTTAAATATCTGCTAGGATAGGCACTTTCTGGATGCCATCTGTTGCACCTGTCTCAAACACCTCTCTCAGGACAGATGAAGGACTTTCTGGGGGAGCTTACTTCTTTCTGTTGATTACAGGAGGAGCCTTCATGTTTGGCTTGAAGGTGGTGCTTAGAGTAGAGGTGATTAACATTAGAAGAGATGAATCCTACCTACATGTCATGCAGGACTACACCTCTTGCTTGCAGGAGCACTGGGTAGGTATGATATCTCCCAGTCAAGTCTCCAGACAAGTAGCTTGTTCTCTTCACTATAACTTCTCCTGTTGTGTTTTGGGTATGGGTCTCAAACCATGTGTAATCTGCCGTCTTGCCCGGAGGACACAGCTGCTATGTAATACTTCACATAGCCAGTCTCCTCGGAGTGATGGCACTAATGCAGAGTGATTGCTACTTGCATAGGATGACTAAGGCTTTCCGTTGTCAGTTCCCAAACTCTTGGGCCCAGTACATGAATGACATGTCTTGAATGAAAACCTTCACCATTGGTTTAACAATGTGTTTCACTTTTCACCAACACACAGTTCTGTCTGACACTGTGTATTGGGTTTACGTGGTAAAGGTTTGGTAGCAGGGGGGCCACAGGGGTGGCTTCTGTGAGAAGATTCCAGAAGCTGCCCCATGTCAGATAAGAGCCAGCTCCAGCCGGCTCCAAAAGGGACCCGCCGCTTGCCAGACCTGAACCAATAAGCGACGCTGGTTGTGCCTCTGTGAGAGCAGGTTTAAGAAGGGGAAAAAACTGCTGCGCAACAGCAGCTGGGAGTGAGAGGAGTGAGGAACAGCCCTGCAGACACCAAGGTCAGTGAAGAAGGAGGGCAGGAGGTGCTCCAGGCGCCAGAGCAGAAGTTCCCCTGCGGCCTGTGGTGAGGCCCATGGTGGAGCAGGCTGTCCCCCTGCAGCCCATGGGGTACTAGGGCGGAGCAGATCTCCACACTGCAGCCCGTGGAGGAGCCCACGGAGGAGCAGGTGGGTGTGGCCTGAAGGAGGCTGCAGCCCATGGAGAGCCCCCGCAGGAGCAGACTCCGGGCCGGACCTGCAGCCCGTGGAGAGGAGCCCACGCAGGAGCAGGTGATCCGGTGGGAGCTGCCACCCGTGGGGGACCCGTGCTGGAGCAGTTTGCTCCTGAAGGATGGACTCCATGGTACGGACCCATATTGGAGCAGCTCTTGAAGAGCTGCAGCCTGTGGGAAGCCCACGCAGGATCTGTTCGGGAAGGACGGTATCCCGTGGGAGGGACCCCACATTGGAGCAGGGGAACAGAGAGCGACCATGAAGGAGCGGCAGAGAAGCAGCGATATGGGCTGACTGCAGCCCCCATTCCCCGTTCCCCTGCACCGCTTGGGGGGGAGGAGGTAGAAGAGGGTGGATAGGGGGAAGGTGTTTTTAGTTTGCTTTTAGTTTCTCACTGCTCTAGTTCGCTAGTTATAGTAATAAATTACATGAATCTCCCTATGTTGAGTCTGTTTTGCCCGTGACGATAATCAGTGAGTAACCTGCTTGTCCTTATCTCAACCCTTACGCCCTTGCCCATCATATTTTTTCCCCCTGTTTCTTTGAGGAGGGAGAGTGAGCGAGCGGTTGTGGTGGAGTTCGGCTGTTCAGCTGGGTAAAACCACCACACACTGGCACCTAGATCTTCTGACTGATGAAGAGAACAAAGTGTGTTGCCGCTCAGACTATGTCGCTGTCCTCTAGCTCAGTCTTGCTGCATGTAGACTAACAAAGTCTAGTGATTTCTGTTTATTTACCCCTAGCCTTTGCACATTTAGTGAAACAGTTGTCACAGAGCACAGTTTCTTGATATCCAACTTGTAAAGAGACCTCCTCTTCACCACTCCACACAATCACTTCACAAAAACAAATTGTGACTCTTACTTTTAACCAGAATTGAAGGTGTAATGGCAGAGAATCTGCAGTTTTTAAGCTAGCAACTGTTTTTAAAATGCAGGAAAGTTCACTAGTAGGTCTAGTAAACTTCAGATGAAAGAACAAGGATAAAAGGTTGGTATAATCTAACCTCTGTTCTGTATTTTTTCACTTCAAACTAAGTATCTGATTATCTTTTCAGATATAAAAATTAGTATTAGAGTATTCCAAGAAGCACTAAACCTGAGATGTGTATTTTTATACCAACAATGAGAACATCTCAGCCCTAAAAATCAACTTATTTTGCTTGTTCAGAGAACAGATAATTGGAGACATTTTAGAAAATACAGGTATTAAAAAGTAAACGGCTCCTTATGATTGAGTGGATTATTTTTAAAAAAGAAAACAGCCTCCTAAAAGAATACACTGATTTGAAAAGCCAGATTGTGCAGATGTGAAGAATGTTAGAAAACTAACTTATAATCGTATTCTTTTAACATTTCCTATTGGCCTTAACATTCTTCCACTGAAACCATTGGTCAAAGTCCCTTAAATCTCATAAGAGAGTAGTGCTGAAGCAATACTAAATGCTTTAGAATATGTCAGTTTACAGTGTTTATCCTTCTTGGTGGCAAATTTCTGGAGCTTTATTCTGAGGTCACTACTAATTAGAAGCCTGGCATCACTCTGAAAAATCATGTGGTTTCCTCCACACTGCAGACAATATAAAAAAATATTGTACGTTATTGCACATTAACACAATCCATACTCATGAACACCATCAATACTAGGAGACACTTAACAAAAATGTATGTCCTCTTCTTCGTAACTTTCCTCTTGTGGCAGGAGATGTGACTTCATGTGCTTCTTCATTAATTCAGAGGTACTGAAAAAAGCTGCATGTCTTCCACTGAAACACTAAGTCTCTTAGGGAAAGTTCCTCGTTGTGTCAAAATAATGGATGCATTTTCATGGAGAAGAGGTAGCTTGTAAGATACACTTACTACAGTAAGAGATCACAGGCTTTCGCCTAGAGAAAGATGTCTGTAAAACTACTTGAGGAGGCTCTCACCTAATACCAGGGACTCCCCAACTCCATGGCTCACCTGCCAGCTGCTTTCCAAAACACAGTGCCCCAGATCAGCCTTGCCCTTGTGGAGTCTTAGGGACCGCAATTCAGGAAAACAGGGGCTATGTTTCCCACGCAGATGTAATCTATAGTTAATTCTTTATTTAGGTGCTGATTTATACAGCCATACATGAGAAGCAGAGTAACTCAACTGAGCATATGTATTAACTGAAATCAAAGAAGTGGAGAGGTAACCTAAAAACATTTGTAGTCATTATTTTACAATAGCAGTTACTAACAGCTTCAGTCAGCAGCTTATTAATATATTTCTAGAAGGCAGTAACAATTAAATACTTACAATGTAAGTAGTACTTACAACCTTAATAATGTCTTGGTGCTGTATTACACACAATCTTGGTTTCTGTCTCAAATGAATTTCAGGATAAATAGAAGATAAGGAGCATGGTTTTCTGCCAAAGCCAGTCATCAGAGACCTACTGCATGCCAGGTCATGTCAGACTGCAGCTGAGGCCAGCACACATGTTAAAGATCTGGTTATATATCTCTATCCCAGCTGAGTGGATGTTTCTGTCTCACCTGTTCAAAATTCCCATAGAGCTGTGAGATGCATGTAGCCAGGACTTGCCAGGACTCATCTGCCTCATGCTGGCAGAGCACTGCAGTCCCAGGGTGTGCTCAGGCAGGTGGAGGGGCCACATGGGGCTGGGAGGGATTGGGGTGACCTGCCCATGGTGCCTGCAGCGCTGGGTCAGACCTGAGCAGAGGCATGAGGCTCCTGCATGGGGTTGGCAGCTGGGCATGGACAGGAATCCACCTCACCTTGACAGGTGTCCTAAGCAACCCCTCGCGCTCTTCCAGTCTTTTCTGGCTGAGTTGTAGGAGTCAAAGAAGGAGTGGGGCTGTAGGAGAAGCCGCTAGGGGATCTGGCAGCATTTGGGGTGCAATCTAGCCTGCAGATCTGATTCTTCCTAGAAAGCATGGATTGGATGCTTTTATCATAGGAAAACCTCTAGGTCCATGATGTCACTGAACATGCAGACAGCGGATGAGAGTAGAAAGGCAGCACAGAACAGGTTAAAACTTTCAGTTCTACCTGATTTTCTCAGAGAAGGTATGAAAGCTGCACTTCCAGTTCTCGTACCTGCCATCCTCTGACCCAGAAGAATTGGTCAGTTTCACACTACCCAGTCATAAATACCCAGTTTGCCAAGTGGAAGGCTGGAAGTATCTTGTCCTGACACATATGAACCTGAAAGCCAGATCTGCCAGTTGTTTTTATTTTCATCATAAAGTATTCTCTCCATTAATAAAAACAGAAAAAAAAACCAGACCTGTGAGGAAACAAAAACAAACAATTTTTTGTCCAAGATTATCATAGAAGAGATATATGTGTATATATATACAAATACATAAATAAATATATACTTATATACAAGCTAAAACAGAAGTCAACATATCTCATGAAAACTCATCTGTCAGTTCAAGAAGTAAATGAAAGTTCAGCTCTCCTCTTTATTTGAAGCAAGTGCTATAAGCCAGGTTTAATTCATATTTTCAGAATTTATAATACAGTGATGCTTGCCAAAAATCCTTAATTAGATCAGAAGAGAAGCAAAACTGTCAGATGCAACGGCAGAGTACAAAGAAGGAATAAAATACTCTGGGGTTAATTGGATAAGTTCATTCAGCCAGTTTTGCCAGGGTACTTTTCTGCAATGATTTGCAGTCTAATAATGAGTATAGGGTTTGTCTCAGTAATAATAAAAGAGATTCCTCAAACACATTTCATTTACAAGACCCCAGAAATTGTTTATAACTAACATAAACCAACAATTAATATCCTCCTAAAAGTACACATAAATGTGAACTTCTCATGAACTGAACTGCATGGTTAGTGATTTGGGTATGTTACTTGCATGAGAACTTCATGGCAAGTGCTGCTGGCTGAGTGCTGCAGCGAGGCCAAGGCCCAGCAAGATCTCTAGTTACACAAACTATTTGTACACAAACTCCAGGTCTTCAGAAAAAGCTTGCACCACTTGGAAGGACAGAAAGAGAAGAAGATGCTAAACTCAAAAACTAGACTGTAAATCATGTTTCTTGCGATTCCCCAACTTACTTAGAGAGCTCAAATGCATATGACATTCAGCATGTTTTTCTTGATGTAGTGGATTAACAAGAGTGGTTCTAAGAAAAAAAAGAAAAAATATTTGTAATTTGTCTATGTTTTTATGTGAGTCTTTCTGGTAATAGTCCTAGAGTTTTTCAGTAATTTGTCCACTTTTTTATATGTGCAGTGCTGTAGGGACACATCTGGAGTGAGAGCAGGGCATTTGATCCCTAGGGGTATTTGACAACAGGAGAGAAACAAACCTCACAACTTTATGAAGCAGGAGGCCAAGCCAGCATGTGCATTATTTTAAAGAGGCCCTTCCAAACTGTGAGCTGAGTACAAGAAATGTCACCCAGCTATTCTGTAAATGACTTGCCTTTTGTTAAGCCCCAGCACAGCTGGTCAGGATGAATTCTGCTAATGTGCTGTTCTACCAAATCATCTCCCAGCCACAGGAGAAGGTTATTTCTTTACAGAATAATAAGCACTGAGATATTCTCTTTTGAAAGGGAAGAATAGAGAAGTTTTCCATTTGATCTGAGTTTTATCCACTGACACAGTAGCTAGCACTCACAATTACTATTGCGAAGTTAACAAGTAATTTAAAGTACATCCTATGCAGTTCACCTACAAATGTATTTTAGAAAAATTTCTAGAGCCTGAAACTATTTTGAACACCACGGTATGGTTTCAGCAGTTATTTGGGAAGGATTTATTCTGAAATGAAGAGAAGATCCAAACAGCCTTTCATCATTCAAAATACTTTCCTGACAATTAGGTAATAGCATGAATGAGATCGAAGTCACATCAAGCCCTGCTAAATTTTATAAGCTGAAAAGCAAACTCAGAGAAATTATTGCTACCCACATCCCAATGTAGGGATAAGAGCAGCTTCTTCAGCAGGAGTTAATGCATGGCTGGAAATGAGTGGAAGTAATCCACCTGACTGTGTTTATACGTTCAAAAGCAGCTTTGGACCCACCTCAACACTGTTGACACTAGTGCAGCTGCACACTGCTCCAGGGTATCCTTTTATTTTTGTAGTGTGTCAGAAAAACTTTGTCTCAGTGGATGCTCCAGCTGTCCCCTGTCCCTATGTACACCCATGTAGAGGATCTCAGAGTCCTGCTGCTCCTGAGATGCTCCCAAGTCCTCCTTTTCTCTGGTAACACAATGGAGGACGTTGTGTAGCCATGGTAGATGCTATATGTGGCCTTTTCTAACTATAGGCTCTTTTAGCAATGAGCTCCTTCTAGAAAACATTTAATTAAGCTAAGCACAGCACTATCAGTGAAAATGGAAAGATTAAATAACAAACCAAGGCAAACGAGTAACTCCTGTATTACATACAGATACTCACTAGCTTCGTGCCCTTATGAGTTGGAGGGGAGAAAAACTGCACAGAAGTGGTCCCCCAGAGAGAACACTGAAGAATAGAGCTGTCGTTTTATTTGACAGGATACACAAGGCACATTACTCTCTTTGCCAGACCTTGATACTGTGACCTGCTATTGCAGGCAAAATAGTCTTGACTCAGGGAATTTCAGTTAATTTAATTTATTGCCAATTAAAATAAACTTCCCCTTACTGATTCAGGTATTGAGAAACAAAGAAGACATAGACAATTAGGGAAATCACCTTTCTTCTCCCTACTGCAGGCTCAACTTCAATCCAACACCCCTTTTCCCCATTGCTGGTCTCTGCTTGCCTTATTTTCACCACTTGTGCTCCATCCTTCCTAATGCCTTTGGTGAGGCAATGGGCAGTGCAGGAGGTGGGTGTCAGTATGCAATGGTTTCTTTATGCCAGTCCCTGTTTCTTGCTCTTCTCCTCTCCTGCTCTTCACTTGTTATTGCTCTCAGACCTGGTGTAGGTCATCCATGGACCGTAGTCCTTGAAGGGTGTCCCTATCCCAGCATGGGTTGCCACAGTCACAATACTCTCAGAGCCATATCTCTTCCAACATGGAGCACCACCTTCCATGAGTGTATCTCCAGCCATATCCCCAACAATGTCCCCTTCCATCTCTTCTACATCGTTTCTCCAAACATGCCTCCTCGCATTTCTTCTCATATGCTTCCTTTTTGTGTGTCCTTCTTTGTCTCCTCTCACATCTCCTTCTTATGCCTCCTCCCACATGTCCTTTTGCATCTGCTTTCATGCCTCCTAACAGGTCTCCTCTGGTATCTTCTGTCCAAGTGACTAACTTTCTCTCCTAAACATGCCCATGCAGAGCTGCCACAGGCTCCCCTGTCTGGCTCCAGTTTTGGTTGGCAGTGGTTTTTTTTCCCACCATTCTGGAGCAATCTGAAACCAGCTGTGACTGGCCTGGGGCAGTTCATGGCCTTCTCCCACAGGTCACCTCATCTACACACCATCAGGTATGCCCCAAACACCTTCATTTGGGATCAAAGCCAAAACCAGCATAATGGAAGGGGCACCTCACATCCCAGCAAAGGCACGGGAAAACATCTTCTACATCAACTGTCCCTTCTGGGTGGATTGCAAATGTGATATTAAAACCAGAGTAAACTTTTCCCCACTCACTTGCTCACTAGCTCTGTGCTACAGAAAGTGACAGGTGCTACACAACATACAAGTTTTCACATCTTCACGCCTGTCAGCATAAACCACAATCAGTGCAGAATCACTGGTTCCTTTTAGAAAGATATTTGTGCCAGATTGTAATAAACTCTTAGAGCCCAGCGAGCAAAACAGAGGGTGTTCAGCCTGCTCAGCAGAGCTGCTGTGGCCTGTATTTATCAGACTGGGACTAAGCTCGTACTGTGCAAATTGCTGAAGCCAGTGCGTACCTGCATCATGGGAATTAAAGGTAGAGAAAAGTCTGCTAGGTCAGTTCGCTCAGGTGGCCTCAACCCAAAGCTGCAAACAAACCGACCGCCAGAGATAGGAGAGTTCCCTACATGGCAGCTGCTGCTGCATTGCACATGCCCTAGGAAGATGAGGGGACTGAAAATTACTGAATTGTTTTGCAAGCAGATCCCAGGTTTCAGACGCCAGCCATCTCACGACCAAACTTGTGCCTGAAACATGAAGAGACCTTGAGAACTGAAATATGTGGAGTGACATGAAATTTAACAGCTTGCAGCACAAGGTCATGCACCAAGACCTAAGAACAAGAATTTCTGAAATTAAGGAGAACCTCATACTCCATCAATAATGGAGGAGGTGAAAGACCTGTGATAGGCAGAGCCAGGGTCACAGTGAGCCATCAGTACAGTGGTGCCATCAAATAAAAGCAGTGATCCCAGGAAGCATTAAGCAAGGTCCTTCTTCTGGGAGAGAGACTTATTACTGCCTCTGCACAAGACCCAGTGTGGTCTCATCAGGAATGTGGAACACAACTCTCATTGCCTCAGCTCAAGGGAAATTGAATTCAGCTGCAATACACACAAAGGAGTGCTGCTAATAGGACGAGATGCACGGGCAGACCATCTTACAGTACAAGGCTGAAAGACCTTCACAAAAGTAGAGTTTAAGACTGGGACATGTTTTATTTTTTTCGTGTATGTATCAGTGGAAGATAAACAGGAAGGGATTTGAAAGGGATGGAGAAAGAAAGGAGGATCAAGAGAAGTAAAAAGGTATTTATAATCAGGTGTAATATTTGGAGGAGAATAAATACCTACAAGCAGTCCATGAATGGAAATTCAAAAAGTTTTCTGTTTCAGAAATGATGAAACATCTTTTAAGTAGGAGTAAAAGGTGTAAGAAACATATGTGGTTTTAAGACAGTTCTTGATAAATTTATGAATGGGATTACACATCCCATGCCAGACAACAGAATTTTTGGTTTGCTGACTCCTGGGAATCCCTCCAGTCCTATTAATTGAGCTGCTTTTATTAAATATGCCTTTTATCTAGACTAAAATATCTGTGATGTGTTACTGTTATATAGACTATTTCAGTCTCCACAGGAGTTCTTTTTCAGTTTTACTTTAGTAAAAAAAGAAAAAAAAAATTATATATATATACATACAAATGTATATGAGAAAATATGGATCATCAGATATCTGAGAAAGACTAAAAGAAATAGGTATGCTGGAAGAGACAAAAAATGCACAAGTACTTAACAGAACGCTGTAAAGAGAATAAGGATCAATTATTCTCATTAGTCAATGAGGTTGATCAAGAAATGCTAATAACCAAATTAAAATACATCAGGGAAAATTAGTAACTAGAGGAACAGTTGCATAATGGAACAACTTGCCAGTGGAGGTTACATCTGAAGATATTCAAGGTTATTTTAAGATTAATGAAATCCATCTACCAATGATTCAGGCTGATGGACTGAGATGACCCAAGAGGCATCTCTTCCACTGCAAAAAATTCTATTCTTCCACACACACACCAATGCTTAGTAGGAGCTGCACTTCAGTGAAATGTTTCAGTTCATTTCTAAGAAGAAACTATGTTATAATCGATAGTATGTGAAAAGATAGCTGTTTTTCCCAATTAGTAGAAAAATAATGGTGTTTCAGTTATTTACATTCTGGAACATTTCTATTCATTTTCAGCTAAATCTATTCATCCTACAGTTCATCCAAGAAACAATTATTTTCAAAAGCAAATCCAAACTTCTCTTATGTCTAGCATTAGAACAACTTACTGTACACAAATATCTCATGTATTATACCTGTGTTTAAGAAACAGTAAAGAATCCCACTGGTTTCATATAATATAAGGGCATATATGCATTCACATATTCCCTTACTTGTTTGCATGTTAGGTGTTATAATAGGCCTTGCATGTTTCCTATTTATTAAAACCGGCACAGCACACACTATTTCCAAATACATAGCCAGTATTTCGTTCCCAATGACAGGAAGTCCAATTAAGATTATTCTCACTTGTGCTCTTCCTTGTTACTCCTGTACTCTACAGATTCTTCTATCTACACATTCAAAATGTCAATCAAATATCATACTTAACGGGATACATCTAAGATTCATCAGAATAATTAGGTTGTTTTTTACCTGACCACTAGGATTTCTTTTAAAAAAAAAGGAAAAAAAAAGTTTCAGCTCTATGGACAGAAAGTTTTGTAGAACTGACATCAAAGTGCAACAGAGAAACCTTCTCAGGATGTTGCCACAGTGCCCTAAAGAGCAGAACAGATCTTTTAGTCCTAGCCCTGCACTGGGAAATTTGAAGAGAACCCATTTCTAGAGGTAAAGCATTTGCTGGTTAAGAAGAAGCTTTCGGCTGAAAGGGAAAAGTTGAGAGAGAAACAGGGTGCTAAAAGCAGGTCTAGCTGAAGTTGCATATAAAGGTCTGCTGAGACAGCTGGTCTGAAAGACCTTATCAGTTATTTTGTGTAATATAAATGTGCTAGGATAAAGGTCCCTGGGTTATCTGTGGATATTTCTAGCACAAATGGAGCAGCTCAGAGTGTGCAGTGAACTCTCATACTAAAAATGATGTGAACTTGCTCCTTGCAACAGAGCAAGCCCAACTCCCCTGCTCTCTGTACATGAGAGCAAATGTGTGCAATACAAGGCAACATTTACTTCATTCTTCTCCTGCATGACCTTTATTTCAGTCCTGGACTCTAGAGCTCATGCAAGATTATCATGATCCAGAATCCAATATCAAAAATATTATTTAGATGTATTTTTGTCAGTGGAGTTATAGCCCTACACAGATCACAGCTGTAATACTTAGCTGTTGTACTTTCCATTGCTTTTCCCATTACCCACTAAGGATAAAAGAGGAGTCTTCATGCTCTCCAGACCAAATGGAGATGTGACTTTACATGGATCAGTGAAGATGACAACAAGAGCCCCATTGCCGTGTTGTCAAACATTGTCCATTGAACCACATGCTGCGCATGTGTGAAAAGTCTTCCACTCTCAGCATGCTTATTACAATGCACTGGGAAAACTGCTTTTGATGGACTGTCAGATATTATATGACAGGCAAATGAATGAAGCAGGTGTAGAAACAGCAATAGCATAACATTTCATTAGAAAAAACTCTTAATCCTGTTTTAGTTTTTGTAAACCACAAAAATACAGAAAGTGAAAAGGTGGCTGCTACAACACTTTCAAAAGTATCCTTCAGAGTTATTGAGAGTATTATTTAAAAAATGCCAGAATCACAGAATAAAAGTAAAGGGGTTTTGTGTAGTTGTACATTAGCTCTCACATATTTGATTTAACATTTTCATTTCAGCAAATAAGATGTCCTTAGCTTGATTTTGCCACATTGCCTAGAATGTGCCATAAGTAAATAATAAACAATGTTAAAAGTTAAGGTTTAAGAAAAGATTGGATATGTTTCTTTTCAGTGAAGAATATTTATATTGAACAGTCAGTACCCTGTGTGTTTGTGCTTCAGCAATTCTGTATTAGGAAAAGAAGATGACGATATACTATTCCTTTTTCAAATCCTGCATCTCTTGGTTTCTTAAAGCTTGCCGAATGTGTTATGCTTATTGCTACCCCAAATGCAGCAGTGGAAAAATTTTTTTTTCTGTGTAAACAGATGGACAGACTGAAAAAAAAAAAATAAGAAAGAGAGCTTTGAAATAATTATCTTGACTTATGCATGCCAAAAAAATTATAAATTATTTTTTAAAGTATTGGTATGTAGCAAAGCTGCTCATAAGTACCATATGAAATAATATATTTAAGCTAACTGTAACTGAATTGCGTATTGGAGGACAGTTGCAATGTCCACCCAAGGAAAAATGCGTGGTTTACTTAAGAAAAGGGTGTTCTCCCATATATCTTAACGTAAATCCTGTTCATTGTTCTTCTGTTCCTTTTCTCCATCCAAGAAATACTGTCACCCTAATCCAGTGGAAATTTCAAGGCAGACATATAAGGTGATCTTCTGTCTCTTTCTTACCAGTACATGGAGTGAGGTTTGCTGACAAACTTGTCCACTACAAGTACCTGCTTCCTAAGTCCCTCCTAAATCTGCTTTGTTTTCCCAAAGCAGCAACAAACAGGAGGGGGGACAGAATAACACTGCATCTGTTCCTGCTTATCCCATATCACGTCTAGAGGTGCATGTGCAGGTACCTGAGTGCATACAGATGCAGAGAGCCCCAAAATGTGCAAAGGAGAGTGACAGAGGAAAAAGAAAGAGCTCTGTGCTTTAGGATATTGATTTTCCATTTTGGATAAGTATTTGCGTGACTGAGAGCGGGAGGTCCTTCTGCAGTGCTGGATGTCAAAGGGGATGATTTTGGACCTGAGGAGAGGCTGTGAGATGCGGAGGGGACAGATTCTCCAGCCTGGGTGTCTCAGTACCACACAGGTTAAGCAAAGCTGCAGGATCTAGAGGTGGCTCTGAGATGTCAACAAGATTGATCAGGTTGTTAGTGAGGAATGAAGACAATCACATGGGATTGTATACATGTCTCACAGACAGCATGAGATAGTATAAAAAAGCAATGAAGAACCCTAGAAAAAAGTGAAGAGGTCACAAAGGTATTGTTACTGTTTGGTAGTCTGCCTCAAGGCTGAAGTGTTTTTCAGCTTGAGAAGAAGAAAGACGTCATTTTTCTTCTCCTCTTCTAAACTTCCTTCATTACCCACCAAAAAACATGGTGACATTGTTTAAATCAATGTGCCAGTTTTTCATCTCCTAAAAAAATACCAGCTTGGAAATGATGAGTAGGAATAACGCAAATCAGCCTGCAACCTCATAGGTACTTATCCAGGTATAACTTTTTGCATACTTCAGCATCACCAGTGTTGGAAAAAAAAATGCTCACCAGTTACAAGCCACTCAATTGAGTGACAAGACTTGAAGAAATGTTCTTGCTTTTTTCCTCCTTTGCAGCTAGCACAAGGGAAGGATGTAGCTAATATTGAGATCTACTAAAAAAAAAAAAAAAAGTGTTTTAAAAATTATTTTGAGTGCAACCATGTGCTTGAGATCCACACAGCTGCTCGGTTTTCAAGGGATTAAGTATGTGAACTCTTTTTTTATTTCATGGTCTTGGGTGTTTCAAATTTTTTCAAGTAGCGAACAACAAAAACCTCACTGAGTTATAGAGAAACAACTGTATTGCTGACATTCACTCAGGTAAGACCAAAATATATTACAATGGCCATATCCACATTAGTTACACTGGACTGGAAGAGGTCTGAGGCAAAACTACCATGGTAACAGAGATTAAACAGCCACTTCACTTTGCTTGTGAGCTCAGCTACTAATAGAGTGAGGTTTTTCTATTTTTTTTTTTTTTAATCAAAGAACACCTCTCAAGGAAAAGAAATTTCAGACTGTTGTTCCCTAGAATTAGAGTAAAAAATAATAAGGTATTTGGGGCACAGTATTCCAATGAAGATTTTATTCTAGATTTTCTGTTAAAAGTGCAGAAATTGCCCTCCCTGGATATAAAATACAATTTAAATCTCTAGAAATAATCACAAATTACCACAAATAAGATGTCTCCAAAACCCCTCAATTTGTTTTTAAAAAATGCCCCTGACAGAAAAAAATATGCTGAGAACAGTTAAAATAATTAAGCCATCAATTAAAACACTTTAACTCCAAATTAGAAATAAGAACATTCTACCCTCCCCAGAGCCATATGCAATTATTGTTTGCTTTATGCCTGCAAATCTGTTGTATGCCTGGACCAGTAGTATGTTGCGATGAGTACATAATGGCTTACAATGCTATGCCCCAAAAGCATATGACCTAAGGGTGTAACAACACGGCAAAATACTTTCCCCTGTAGGTGTATCCGAGCTAACTCCAAGCTAGCTAACCCAAGCACTGGCCTAGCAACATGTGCCAAGGGCACTACCCAGCCTAATATAACCTCCTTCTCAGGCATATAAACTTCACAGGAGGGAAAATGTGGCAAGGGAGATCACTGCACTAGCAGTAGTCTCTATTTTCTTGTACCCAAGGAAGCTCATTTACAGCTTGCTTGAATATCTTTCCACTGCATCATACTATACAGATAAATCATCAGCATAAGAACATAGACAGGAAAGGAACAAAATCTGGTGGAGTAGCATCAGAAAGGACAAGGCAGTCAGCACTGGTCAGCATGTTGACAAGAATCAACAGATGACTATCCCATCCGTTAACAAATTGTGGGTGGGGGAATAAAAAAAATATGTTTTTTTCAACAAGAAATCAAAGAGAGCAGTGAAGTAGCTTTGCAATTGTGCACAATGAATTCTTCTTCCAAAATGTGAGAATCAGAATGGGAGAAAGTATGTATCTAATGAGTGAGGTAGCAGGGTCTGCTATCAAAGGACTTGGAAGAAAAAAGAGCATTTGTTTGTTGCAGTAGAGAAAGAGGATCATATAAACAGACGAGACAGATCAAGCAAGAGGCAAAGAAAATGATCTTTTCAATAAAATTTGGGATGAAAATATGGCAGGATCAGGAGCCTTTGGCTTCTGTTTTGTTTTGTTTTTTTCTTGTTTATGAGCTTTTTTTTAGAATGTGAGACTCTGTTGCAAGAGTAAAAAGCCATACGAGGAAGACAATCTAAAGAGAAAATCAAAACACAAGGAAAAGAATAGGTCACTGGAGAAAGCAGAGAAGTTAGAGGCATTAATGAAAAACTGCATCTGTAACAGAGAGGAAGTGAGAGTGGCAGTATATGAAGGAGGAAGAGGAGGTGAGCTGATGGGAAGAACAAGGTTACATCCCATCTTGTAGGTTACATCTTTTGATAAACCAGCATGATCCTATACTGAGAGAAAGTGAATAAAGCACCTGAAGTTCTGTCACAAAAAAAATGAGTCATTTTTCAGGTCATTACTATATATAGTGTTAGATCTCAAAACCTAATCTGTAGCAGTGTACTTGTACATGTATTAAGCACTTAGCAGAATGAAATAATGTCTACCAAAGAGGTCATAGAGTAAATTTCAGGCAACAGACATTTAAGGCAGACAAAGGAAAAATAGTAAAGCAACAGTCAGCTTGTTAAGGTGCTGACTGAGATAACACTATCTTAAACATTGAACTAAACCTCTTGGCATCCTGAAAATCCCAGTAAAGGCCATTTTTCTAACGAAGTTAATAGGACAGTAAAAGGACCATTATAGACAAAAGAAAATATCAAAATACTAAATAAATTTTCTTTGTAGCCCAAGTGAATTTGACAACCTCAGAAATATTACAATGAAAGTTAAGTTATATCTTTTAGTTTCCAGATATTTCCAGAACTTTCTTATACAGGATACCAGCATTCTAAGAACAGCAGCTCTTGAGGAGGACAGGCCAGCACACATGCATTTCCCCTTCTCTTGGCCTTGAGGGACAATATTGCTTCCTTTCCTCACTACTACTGGAAAAATACAACTTGACCTGTCAGGGGATTTTGCAGTGGGAGCAGCAGCAGCAGAGATACCTGCCATCTTTCTGAAGGCATTTCCAGGGTTTTCAGCAAATAGGAAGAATAACAGCAGGACAGCACATAGGACATGTCAGGTTTTGTTTGGGAGTCCTGCATTTAGCTTCAGCACCAGACAGCTATAGCACTCTTTTGACACCCCTGCCCCTTTGCTCCCACAGAAGACAAATCAATGCTATAAGTCTCTTTCATTATTTCTTTAAAATTAAATAATTTACTCCTGTCATGTCTATATATTCTGGGCTATTTTTCCTGCTCTCGTATACACAGCTCTTCTTGTTTTGCATCAAAAGAGCCGTCTACATGGGCTACAGACAGTGGTGTAATGTAAATAGTTCAGTTGCAGGCAGGAATGACAATTATGGTACATAGCTGTACATCTGGTATGCATTCAGGGCTGCAGTTAGCTTATGGCCTTTCTGAATAGAGATAGATGTAACCTTTTAGTTAGGTTTAGTGAGGTCTCTGTTAGTATTAAAGAGAGAGGCATGACACAGGACCACCAAGACCTCTTGTGACCACTGATGAAATGGGCAAGTGCTCTCTCTTCCTCTTCATCCCCTTTATCAAAGTGGTCACTTTCACAGGAGTCACAGTTAGAAGTTTCTTCTGTTAAGACACATAATGCTTTCCCGACCTAAGGAGAACATAAGCTATTATATGATTCAGAAATAAGTTTAAAGATTTTTTTTCCCTCCACATCTCTCTAGAAAACCAAGAACATGATGACACTTTCAGTGTAATTATGAAACACATCTTTTTTTCTTACATAACCTTGTAAAATCCTTAACAAGAATTCCTAGTAATATTCTAAGCCCTCAAATTAGGCATTTGTCCTTTAACTTTTCTAACTTCTTTTCCCTTTTTGCTTGTTAGGAAAGGAATCTAATTGTTCTCCCAGTCTTTAAATGACTAAAAGAAAGATCACCCACAGGCTAATTTTGATACATAAAGCAGTTTTACTTTGACCCTATGCAGTTGGTGCATTTACAATGCATACACTGAGGACTGGCACTACACTCTGAAAGCTTTTGGGAATAAGGATTTTTAATGGTGTTTAGTTAAAGCGCTCAAACCATGGGGGCTCTGGCAACACATTAAATGGCACCAGTGTACGTCTACTGATATCCATTTCTTTCTGTCAAACAGCCTCATAATCACAACAAAGAGGGATGATTGCAGAAGAGGCTGAGTTGACACTAGAAAAATCTTCCCCTGGATACATCAGTTCCATTTAAAATGATTATACTGACTGTAAATAATAACAGTAATAATACATTCTCCTTAGGTATAGTTTCCTTGTCAAAGACAGAGAAAGAATGTATCCTGAAGTGCTTAAAAAAAAAAAAAATGGACTGCTTTAAATGTGAGTTCCTTTGAGTTTTTATCA
This sequence comes from Chauna torquata, assembly GCA_013399475.1. Classification (NCBI taxonomy): domain Eukaryota; kingdom Metazoa; phylum Chordata; class Aves; order Anseriformes; family Anhimidae; genus Chauna; species Chauna torquata. The sequence continues at coordinate 92,309 of VXAL01015558.1, forward strand.
ATGCCCCACAATCCCCCATAAGAACTGCTCTGTCTATCAGAGACCACATAAGAAAGCCAGGAAGCAAGAGGTGGCGGCTGTGCCCCCAGGCTGTGCTCCATCAGCCCCTGCCTCTGGGGAGAGGGGGAGAAAGACCAACCCCATCCTCATGGCCTCATCTGCTGCCAGCCCTGCAGAAAGCATTTCACTTTATCTACAGGTGTTTTTGCATCCTGGTTTATCATAGCTGTCTGTTTAGCCAGTTCATGGCTCCAAAAAAGCCTAAAACACCACTCAAGTGGACAACAGAGTGGGAACTATAAAGTCCCTATTAAGCCTAAGCTAGTTTTCAGTATGTCAGAGCTGATTTACTACAAGCTTTTCTAGGGGTATTGTATCATTTATGGAAGGGTTACTGAAAGAATCCCCAAATGTTGAGAAAATGAAATATATGACAGTGTAATTTTTCAGCATACCTGCGTACTCTGCAGGTCATATTCTGATCGGTTAGGTGAATTTGGAGCTAAATTCAATTCACTGATTTCACTGGCATGACTACCCACAGGCAATGCAGATGTGGAGAAGACAAGAAATGTGACCAGCTTGTCAGCAACAGCTTCTAAAATGCTAAAGAGAAACACAAATAAACTTGTGTTTATAGAAGCCTGATCCCTATCAGCTTAATTCCTTCAAAGTCAGGGGTGTTGCACGGGCTTCTGGACTGGGGAGGTCCCTGGCTACTCACTGCTACCATGCACGGGCCCCAAACAGTTGACATCAACACCCAAAATTAGACGTCCCCTTGAAACAGAATCTTCTGATAATTTATTTAACTTGATTTCATTCAAAGCTTTGTTCTTACCCTTACTTCTCACTCTTAAGTCCAGATGTATGACTGAGGATCATGTTTTATATTTGTTTGGTAGGATCATGTACAAGCACAAGGAAAAGCCCAAGAAGCTTTTTTTGTGTGCTTAAATGTGCTCACACAGTTAGACCATGTTCAGCCAGAGAGTTGTGACTCCCAGCCTGTTTAGCTGTGTCACAAATGTGGAAACAGTTTTTATCTGCTGTGTATGATTATAGTTTTTCTGTTTAAATAAACTTAAAATGAGATCACTATTTTTTTTAACTGCTCCCTAAGTGTTACCATCTACTATTCTTGCCCAATAGAGAAAACATATGAATCAAAACAAAATAAACTACATAAGGTGTAGAAGATTTTTAGGTATGTTATTTTGTTTTAACCAATTCAACTTTGGTTCCTATGGAAACGCCAGCCTAAATATTTCAGTGGAATTGTTAAAGTCAGTCTCTAGCTCAGTTTGTCAGATGAGCTTTGAAAAAGCTGCAGAGTTTGTGTTTTTGTTTGTTTCTAAATGGCACCCCCAAGCCTCCAGATTTCTTAGTCTCCTGATCTCCTTTAAACAAGTGAGACTGGATAGCTTTATGCTATCTGACAATCTGCAGCTCTGATATACAGAGCCTGAAATTTGTAATAATCCATCAATAGTTCATTTTTTGTTAAAAAAAAAAAAAAGCAATTAATAATCATGTAAAAGTTTCTGAAAGTTCTATATGTATTTTTAGTGTAACATCATTTAAATAAAGGCAAGATTATATCCCTTGAAGTGTAGTCACACTTTTTGGATAACTGAAGATCACAAACATACAAAGTACTGAAGCCTTGAATAACAACAATCACTTGGCTATGACCAAAATAACTGATGAAGATATCTTCATTTTTAAAGTATGTTTTCAATGTCTATAGTCCATCCTATAGCCTATATCCTTCTGCCTGTTTTAAAAAATTTCACAGATTTCTCAGCTGGATCTGTGTCAAAACTTAAACTATGATTCACATGAGGAATTCTTATTTGTGTGGACTGAACCGCTATGCACCAGATCGTGGGGCTATGAAGGACCTCAGGAAGTCATCTTGTCTGTTCCCTATTTGGTGGGATGTACTACACATAGATTTCTTCCCAACAGACATGTATCAAGCCTTTGTTGAAAGTCTTCCCTGAGAGAGATACCACAGTATCCATGGAAAGGCTATTCTACTGGTTCACTTTTCTTACTCTTAGAAAAATTTCTAAAGATGTTAAACCTGAATGTCATACGTGAATCTCATTTGACCATTATGGATCAGGTCAGGTAATGGCTTAGTACATAAAAAATGACAGGTTGTCCTCAGCTATGTATACACACATTTATACACATTGAGATTTGCTAGGTGATCTGACTATAAGCTAATCAAAATAAACTGAAAGACCAACAAGGACCAGAGGAACAGCAATAGGTGGAGAAACTCCAGAAGCCTAATTGGTGAAAACAGAGCACCCCAAATTGGCTACACAAAGACAATCCAAGGAGGCCACGCAGACCACTGTCCCTGGGGTGAATCCTTCCGAGATGGATCAAACAGAGTATCTCTCTCCCCATCCACACCACGCAAGCTAATGGGTGTTGCCCCCAGGGTTATGGGACTTATTATGGGGTACGGGCAAAGAGAATTTGGGGATTATATAAAACTTATTATGGTATGTTTTAAGGGGATTGTGGAAATTTGCAAGACTTGCTATCGGATGTTGAGGGGAAGGACTAAATGTGGGGAAAGAAAGGGATCCAGGTGAATAAAGGAGGAAGAAATGTGGGAGAAAGAAAAGAGCATAAAAAGGGTTGGTCAAGTAAATAGGCTGTTGGTTAATTCACTTGCCTGACTGAGCCTTGTGCTTGACCATGGCAGTCTATCCTATTTTCTCATTTAAACCTATTTCTAACTATCTTCTGTGTGTGCACATTTCCTATTATTCATGTGCACATGTGTATGAGCACGAGTGAGTTTTGAGCCAGAGCAACAAGTAGGTAGAGTGAGAGGTCTGAGTGCCAGCAAACGGAGAGAAAACACAAACCCTGGGGACTGAGGGGCTTGAGGGCAGCATCCAGGAGGGACCAGGGGGCCAAGGTGCCACCACCTGCCCAAGCCAAGTGTCTACAACCAGCTACTGGAGGGATCCACACATTATGTATGTGCCTGTGTGTCTCTCTGTGTATATATACCGTTAGCAGACTTCATCCACTGCAGAGGAGGACAACAATGGAGCCATCCATGCTGCACAGGGTTGTGTGGGTGCCTGTAAGAATATGTCTCCCTCTCCCTATGCTGATCTCTGCATCAGACCACGTGTGTGTTTGTGTGCATGTGTGTATGTTCTTATGTGTGTGCATATGCTCTCAGGCTGGCAGCTGTTTGGACTCTATGACCTATCAGCTGGGACAGAACAAATTCCCTTGATCCCAAAGTTCACTAGATTTGGTTACCCCCAAAAAGTCTGCCCATCGAGACCATAAAGAAGCATAAATGCTTCTCAATGCCCAGGTTTACATTTTCCTACAGGAAAAAAAAAAATAAAGAAAAAGAAAAGAAAAGAAAAGAAAAGAAAAGAAAAGAAAAGAAAAGAAAAGAAAAGAAAAGAAAAGAAAAGAAAAGAAAAGAAAAGAAAAGAAAAGAAAAGAAAAGAAAAGAAAAGAAAAGAAAAGAAAAGAAAAGAAAAGAAAAGAAAAATTGTGTATATTAAGCAAACCATTGGCTGGATATATAAACTAGAAACGCTTTTCATCATTTTTCAGGAGTTTTAGTCTATATGAACATACTGCGAATCAGAAGATACACAGAATCTTCAACAATGCTAAAACAAAAATTAGTCTAATAGCTGTGTGTCATAAGGCATAAGTCCAGAAAATCAAATCAGCCAGGGACAGATAAATATATGAAAGCATATGCAGTTATCCTCCAGCTGTCTGTCATCCCACAAGTCCCAGGTCTATTTTCTTATTATTTATTTGCATAAACTCATCATTGATGGATGTTGCCTAAACTCATCATTGATGGATGCCATGCACTTGTCATTTGAAAGAGCTGATAGAGTTGAAAATGCGTACATAGAGCATTTCCAGAGCAGAGGAATAACTAAACTGCTCTTAAGGATAAAAGTCCTGGGATAAAATGTCATGAAGCCTCAGTAACATATAAGAAAAAGTAAGAAAACCAGTTAGGGTACAAACAATTTTAGAAGAATTCTTGTGGGTTTTCTTTTTACCATTGTATCAGAATTTGTTCGTATCAAGTGTCCACTTTAAGGGATATATATTTGTCAACAACTTCAAAGAGAAGAGTACTAAGAGGTGTAGGTGAATGTAATATATTTGTCAAAGCAAGACAATTACTTCATAAGGACTACCTAGATATCTCAGCCTCAGGAGACCAGAGGCTGAAGTACAGAGAAAGCTGTTAACTGTAAAATCAACTGCTGAACTCTAGCTCTTACCTGAGATGTGTGTGTGTGTTTGTGGTGCATGTGCATGGAGCTGTCACACAAATGCTGCTAATAGTCCTTGGGCTGCTAAGGACTCTCAAATCAACAATGCAGGGAGAGACACCCTGACTTTGTTTTGTGAACATTAAAACCTCACAGAGAAAAATGAATGTATGTATGAAATCAAATCCTCAGCAACTGAACCAAAATAATAGTTTAAATATGTTTCTAGTGTAGAACTTTGAAGTAGAAGTTTTTCTGAATCAGAATCAAATTCTTAAAATTTGCATCCTTTGGCTACCAGCTGAGAAAGCATAGCATAGGTCTTTTCAGCCTGGCTGAAGTGAAGGGTCTTTTCTTCAGTCCTTTTGTGTTATATTCTTGGGCTAATACTTCTGCACTTCTGGAGATTCATCATCTTGAGGAGCACTTCAGGTAATATTCTATCTGCTTTGAAGTCAACGGCAATTTTGCAATTGCATTCAGTGAGGCTAGCAGTACATTGAAATAGGACTGAGCTAAAGCATGGGATCTGCCAACAGATGGCATAAGCATCTGAAAACTCTTTTCTTGATATGCCTTGGAAAGGACAAAACCCAGGAAACAATATTTTGACTTTCAGACAGCCTGCAGTGTCTCCCTTATGCTGTTATAGGGCCTATGCTGCTTAATGAAATGCATTTAAAGATTTTATTGAGAAGCTGCAAGAGAAATGTCTATATGCACAGAAATGACTAAAATTCTTCATTTGTCTTGACCCAATGTGAGAAAACAACATACAAAACAATGAGATGTAACCACCACAAAATAGAGCACTTGTGAAGGCAATCTTTGCGTTGATAAGTATTGCTTCTCTATTATTTTATATTGGTTTTGTTAGACTTTAAAATAGCTGTTGCTTACCATCACACATTGCAATCTGCAAGTATTTATAGAACTTATTATTAAAAAGGCAACAATAATCAAAGAATTAACTAATTTCTTCACTAGAAATAGGGCAACACAATGATATATGAGACTTTAGTATACAGTAACCTAGCAACGATTTTGTTATCCAGGTGGTGATCAAAGTATACACATTAAAAAAATGGAAAATGGGCATGATGGATTGAAATAGTATAAAAATTGCCACAAGATCATACACTGCTTGATGTTCTGTGTGTGAATATGTAATAGAAGAATACAGTAGCCAATAAGATAAAGCTTTGTCAGAAAGAAATCTGTATGACTTTTCTTGTATGTGTCTATATTCTGGCAACTCACATTGTCTGAACATTTTTAGCTTTACACATTTCCTACATAAGCACACATATTTGTTACTCATCTGCCAGCTTCTTCCACTCTACCATCTATATGACCAAAGCCCAATTATTTATATATACTTTTAACCAGTTCATTTATACAAATACAAACACTCGAAGTGATAGATTTCCAGTAACTGTGAAACTACCTTTAATACTACCCATATGTAATGGTATCCCTCAATACAGAGTAAAAAGCAATTTATGTTAAATCTCCTGTTACTTCAAAATTACCTACTGCCTACTTGATGTCTTAAGTGCAAGATTTTACGAACTAAATACCAACCCTATCAAATCCCAAAGGCAAAGTGATCTGAATTTGAGTAGATCCCCAAGGAGAATACGAGCACACATTGCTGCTTTTGTCCAAGATCCCAGTTCTCCTCAGTGAAAGCGGTACCAGAGAATCTGGGCTGGATCCCAGATTAGATATCTGCCTAAGATCCTTGCAGCTACTTACCCAAGTAAAACAACTGAAAACCTGTTATGGATTCTCTTCCAGGTATGATCTTCTTTAATTTGTATGCAACTGTATATACAGAAATTAGCTGTATTGTTAGTATTTGGAGTGTTGTAAAAGTGTTTGTTCTTTTACCTTAGAAAGTTTTGCTTTTAAGATGATGATATTTCAGGATAGCTGACAGCACACTGGCATACCATTCACCAGGGAACACAGATTTGTAAACAGAAGTCTAGTATACTCCCACATGACCAGCAATTTAAGTATACCTATGAATTAGTAGGTTGCTACTTCAGTAAACTACACCAGCCAGTCTAGGATCTTGAAACATAGGGTATTGGTTTGAAGGTGATGTCTTCTTGTGGTAAGCATTAGCCAGATACCATCCTTCCCCCACCCCCCGACAAAGAAGGGTAGTGGGAGAAATCACTTGAATCTTAAAGGTTTCCTGCAAGTTTCCTCCCACCACAGACATATCCAAAAGCCATTTGGACATGGCCCTGGGCAACCAGCTCTAGGTGGCCCTGCTGGAGTAGAACGGTCGGACAAGATGACCTCCGGAGGTCCCTTCCAACCTCAGCCATTCTGCGATTCTGGTATTCCGTGAGTTTGTAATATTCCAGTATGATTGAAAATTCTGTAATATATGTACAAGTACAATGAGTTGCTGAAGCAAAAACCTGTCACCTACAGATAGTCTGTGTTAAACACCAACCTTATCCTGGAGAGTATTAGTGGACTCCTGTAGCTGTTGATTGAAGAGAAAAATGTGGAGCAATTTTTTCTTTGACAGAAAGCTTTCAACATTAGTAATGGTGAAATGTCGCTGTCCAAATCTGTAACAACTTGGCTTTGCCGCAGCTGCCAAGTGCTGCAAATATCTACCTGCCTAAAAAGTAAAGGGACAGAAATAAAAGAAGTACGCCTTCAAGATCTTGATCCTCCTTGTGCTGCCACTCAGCCTGCCTGATACAATCTGATGGTAAGCTTTAAAGTATGTTCAAGGTAGGTCCTGAATTAATTCAGAAACTAAGGTCCTCTTTGGTAGTTTCTGGCTTGATAGATGTGTCTTTCTGTCATTCCTGAGATTGTTTCTAATGTAAGCCTCCTGCTGCAATCCTCCAATATAAGCATTGACTGATTCATTTTTGTATGATTTCTCAGAACAATGAGTAGGCCAGACAGTGGGAAAGCTGCTAAACAGGGAGATAAACCTTTTCTGGATATTAAGCAAAAAAAAATCTACACAAATGCCTGGCCTAATGTGATGTTTATTATTGTCAAAATAATGACAGCAGCTGAGAAATTTTCTGATTCTTCAACAGCAATTTTGCTCTATCCCAATGTTTACCTTTTTAATATAAAATTATACATACAGCTTGCATTAACCCAGTAAGGCAAAATTAAATTGAATAAAAAAAACCATGAAAATGAGCACACAGTGTGTAATGGAGACTCCCAACAGATTAGCAAACATGGTATTTCATACTCCTAGGAAAAAAAAAGGGGGGGGGGGGGGGGGACAGATCAGAAATCAGAAGGCACCAACATTTCTTCAAAATGTCAAAATGTAGGTAAGTGTTCTCTGTGGACTAACCCAGAGAACTTACTTGAGTTGCAAAAGTAGGCAAATTTAATGCTTCACTATCAAAAACACTGTGACTCACCATGGGTAAACTTCCTTCCACATGCAAGGTTCAGAGTGCTTACTGCTTTTGTTGTATCCACACCCAAAAGTGCCGCCCCTGGCCAAGATGGTGGGAATTCAGCTCTACAAGATGCATTCTAAACATCTGACAGCGCATTCACAGTAAATTACAGTAGATAGCAAATACATGCTGACTGTTTTCTGAGGATTTAGGATAATTTTTACAGGTAGACCAGCCATATTCAGTTCAGGTAACAAATAAAGTTTTTTCCACTAAAGTTTAAGTTGGGGGATCACATAGAGAAATAACACAAATTTCTGAAATATCAGCAAGTCATAAAATTCTTCAAGTGACAAGATTTGCAGGTATATTTGGGAACCGTGTTTCTGATGCTGACCATCTGCATCCAACTGAGGTCACAGCACCTTCTCATGTGAATAGACCTGCTGAACTCCACTCAATATTGCAAAGACACTGCGACATTTCAAATACGATGCTTATTCATCATCATCAAAAAAAAAATCAAAGTCATAAAAATCTGGGGTCAGTTTGGCAGATTACTCCAGTTAAGGAAATGAGAATTTGCTTCAAAATCTCTGGTAGGTAAAATAATGACCAATACACAAGAGACCTTACAGAGATATCCTTCTAGCACCAGGATCTTGGGTTGCACCAGCAAGGACATCACCAGCAGAGATAGGGAAATGATTATTCCGTTCTACGCAGCGCTTATCAGGCTGCACCTGGAATACTGTGTTCAGTTTTGGTCCCCGCTAGTCAAAAAAGATGTGGATAGGCTGGAGAGTGTCCTAGGAAGAGTATCTAGATGATCAAAGGACTGGAGAGCCAGCCATGTGAGGAAAGGCTGGTGGAGCTGTGTCTGTTCAGCCTGGAGAAAAAGACTCAGGGGACACCTCGTCACTATGATCTGATATTTAAAGGGTGGCTACACTGAAGATGGAGACTCCCTTTTTACAAGGATCCGCATGGAACAGACAAGGGGCAATGGATACAGGTTGCACTGGGGGAGATTCCGATTGGACATGAGGAATTTTTTTTCCTGTGAGAACAATCAAACATTGGAATAACCTCCGCAGGGATGTGCTGGATTCTCCAACACTGGAGAATTTTAAGGTTTGGCTGGACAAAGTGTTAAACAATCTTGTCTAGGGCCTGCTTTTACCATGAGAGATTGGGCCAGATGATCTCTGAGGTCCCTTCCAACCTGGACTTTTCTATGAATCTATGAATCTATGAAAGTAATGGCAGCCAGTCCATATTTTGTGGCTGAACAGAAACATGTATCATGTTCCTCTCTCACTGAAGCAATCCACATTCCAAACAGATGTCTGAGAAGCTAGAAGCTTTCTTAGCAAAAATCAAATCTAGTTAACAGAACAGTACAAATACTTATATGACAACTTGTCACTGTGTTACTTTTTACTAATGAATTTGCTTAGTTATCTGTTCAATAGAGACAGTATAAGAGCTATAATTAGTAACCATGGTCTTGACAGTCCTTCAGCACCTTATAGCAACAGTGTACTACAACTGACAAATTACATCTGTAATGTAACACATATACTCCTAAGTACAATAATGGACATTAAAAGCATGCTCCACAACGTATCTATTACATCTATTATATAAACTGCCATAATAAAGTACCACATGGGCTCACTTTCAGCTATTTGAAAAGCATTAAAAATTCATGTTATATGAACAGGAACATCCAATACTAGACCTGAATAAGTGAATATTTAAGATGCACCATGAATTACAGTGCCAACTAGCAGAGCTTTAAAGCTCTTTGGATGTTAGTAAAATCACCGTACTATAATGGACACCCAAAATAAGTTATACATCAGCCTACTGACACTCACTATTACAATATATCTGTAAAACTCAGGACTTCTGGGAGGCAATGGGTTCCAGTCTGGTAACATGGGTTATTCAATATTATCCTTTTTCATGTGGAAGGTTCAATTTATATTGTTTTCGTATTTGATGTTACAGACACCATGGCATTCTTTCTTTGTATTTTCTCTGTGCTTTTTCCTTCTGGTCTTGCTGTATTTGTTTTTCAGAAAGAAATTCTGCACCATTTCCAAAAAGCACAATCAACAGTCTTCTGTGTAGAAGAGTGGCAAACTCTCAGATACCCCAGAGAATAGAAAAAGATGGATAATATATGTACTAAAGGGCAGAGATCCTGGGTGTCTCTGCCAAGAGCTAACTCAGTGTCTTATCTCTGCTTTAGCACTGGTCTTGACAGATTTGTTTCTCCATCAATACACAATCTCTTTCCTATAATCTTTAAATAATCACTCAATGAAAACAAAACCCAGCCCCCTGGCAGCTATTTTTCCTTTCTCATAGTCCCGTTACTTTATTTGGATGAATATCCACAGAACAATTTTTTGTTTTCAAACCTGTACTGAGTAGAATTGCTGAACTAAATTGTTCAATAATGCATCAATACATTATTTTGTATTTATGATGCAGCTCTTCCCTATCCCTTGGACAGTGCTTTGCTGAAATCTGGAGCTGAGAATGAGTTACAAGTCTGCACCATATGTGCTAATTGTACTTTATGCATTATTAATATGTAACGCATCCTGCTTCCAAGCTTCCAGAGCCCCAAGGCCTTCTGAGAGATTCAGAGAAAGGAGAAAAGAGGAGATCCCACCTGTCCTCAGCATTTTCCATCTTCTTTTGTCAACTTTGAATTAACGCACAGCAAGATAAGTGAAGGGAAACCTAGCGTCATAAGACAGTCATTCTCCACCTTGGTCACATAGCTTTGCTTGTTGAAGCAGTGTACACAAGTGCATAGTAGCATTATCTCACTTGAATTTTGGCATACGGTGTCAAGAAGTTTACACTTTGCTGACACAGATGCTTTCTACAATGCTTTCTCTAGGAAGACCCTTTCCAAGAAAACCTTGTTAAGTACCTGACAGAACCAATCTTCTTTTAATTTCAAGACACTTGGACCTTTAGATGTAATTACACATATAAATAGAATGACTCACACGATTTTGCTGCTGTTAGTAACTTACATTTCATTGTTTTCATTTATCTGACAGAGAGCTGACAATTGTAGTCTTCCCTGGAGATAGGGTAGTGAATCTAATTTGCAGACTTTCCTTGTAGTTGTTTGGTAACAGGCTGCATGCCCGTGCAGTACAGCACAGAGGTGGACCTATGTATATTGTGATGAACCCCAATTAAAGTACCAGATTTTCTTTTCTTTTTAATTGAAAGAGCAGAAATTTAAGAGTGTGGCAAACTGTATAGGCATGAGAGCCCATTTGGACATGTCTGACAGGGCTCCTGTCATGTTGACAACTTTATACAGCTTGGTGTTTGAGGAATTTAAAACCCATTTTCTGGGCATATTGAAAGAAAACTGAAAGGGTCCAACTACAAAGCAGCCCCAAAGCTCAGCACTACATCTTCTCTGCCACTGCCCTGAATGCAGGCAGTCCTGTGGGCTCTTCTGCTAAAGCTGGCACATGGGGACAAATCCCAAGAATGAGTGCACAACCTGAGCCTTGTTAGGGGAGAAAGGAGAACCGTAAAAAGCTGCTGTCTTCTTGGTAGACACATACCTGGTATTTAACAGCTCACTTTACTTCCCTTAAATTCATTACATTCCTTACACGTCACTTCCTTTAAATTCATTACACAAATACAAAATAAAAAGCTTTGAAAACACTAACATATTCCTGTCAAATGGAAGCTTCAGGTTTGTGCTTTTCTGTGGTTACATTGAAATTTACCCAAGCAGATACTCCCAGCTCAGATGTACAGTCCCAAATCTCCCATGGGGAGTAATATGCCTTTGGTACTTGGTATGGTTCAGTCAACTGCATGGCGAAGATAATACAGAAAATACCACCAAAAACTGCAGCCTCAGAGTTCTGAAAAAGAAAAACTTATAAGTACATGCAACTCACCTGGTAACAGCCTTATATTATGCTCGCTCTGGAAAGTAAATACAGATTATTTGGAATTTTCCAATAGATCCAGATAACTGAGTGGCTCAAACAAACTGTAGGGGAAAGAAAAGAGAGCGAAATAAATGTCATAGGGGCTTAGAAAAATGACAGAAATGACAATCTCAGAGCATCTAGTTCATTTTGAAGTTAGTCTGATCCACTTCTGTTAAGATGACAGGTGATCAGAAGATATTTAAGACCATTTGGTTTATTTTCTGGACTTTTGCTTGTGAGTGCTATGATCTTTTAAGAGCTGAGGAAGCTATGTTGAGCAGAGGAAATAAAAGTACTGATGCTGTTCTTGAATGTAAAAGAAAATCTTGCTGAAGATCAAAGGAAGTTTACAAAATACGGGTGGATGATATTTCCCTGTTGCATTCAGTTTTATGTAATTAACACTGTACTAGAAAAGAAGTGTTGTATACTGATACAGAAATAATAATACAAAAGACTTGACATAATATGTAAGAAACCACTATATTGATGACGTGTTCCCTGTCCCTTCAGTTTGTCTGATTCATTGCTTCTTAGTTAATATTGTACATGTCTACATAAATGTGATAGGCTGAAGCAGGAATGCACTTCTGAAATGAATCTCCTGACTTTTCCAATCTACTACATTTTAGTTCACATCTCAGACTTACCAACATTCAAATTCCATTTCTTTGGTATAAACCTACATAAGAAGCTGAACCTACATGAGAAGCTGAACTCCACAAGTGCACCTGATGTGCTCCAACTGCTGATGGGTGTTCAGTCCACAGGACTGTGAGAGCTACTCCAAAGTAAATTCCCCAAAATGCATATACCAGAGCTGCCTGGGTCCTTGGCACCAATTGTTTCCCTCTACAAAACTGTTCATAGTGCACTGCTAACACGGATGCAGTACAGAAAAACAGTAAATCATGGTTGCTTTCATTCTTGCTAATCATCTTGCTATAGTTGCAACTTGAATAACAATGTAACAAATCTGAAATGTAAAACTCTTCTTAATCCTTGCTAAAACTCTTGTTAATGACTATTAAACATCTTGTTATTGAGGCAACCAGGTTCTGGGGGTTCTGTCATGGCAGCAATAAACCATTGTAGGGACACTTCCTGAAACAGCTCTCTATAATTTTAATAACAATAAAATAATCCAATAAGATTTCAAATGTGGGACACTATCACAAATCATCTTATGGTTTAGTATACTGCTTCACAGTGAATATGTTGTAAACTCCCTTTTCCCTGATCAGTGACAGAGCTGAGGAAGACACAGATCAAACCCTTAGAACATCTTTCCTTAATTAAGTTGTTGTGAAGAGACTGAAGCTGTTGTTCACAGAAGTAACTATTTGGACAGTAAAATCACTGGTTTGCTCACACAGTTCTTACAGGTGCTCACTCACAGTCATGCGATGGGAGGAACAGCTGGAAGGACAGTGCCAGATGTTTGCTCTGAAGTGGACAGCTGGACTGGCACACCTGTGGCTTCTAGGTGGTGTTGGGTGTAACCCTATAGTCTATCAGTAGATTACAGCCAATGCCTTCTGGGACGCGGCCCGAGTCACCCAACACCTTGTTGGTGTTGGTTGGGCAATGGCCTCTTGTGGCATTGGCCAGCTTGGGGATGTCCTGATGGACCAGCTCTGGTGGATTTGACAGAACTGCTTACCTGTTCCTGGGAGACTCACACACCACTTCTCTGCCCATATTTTCCTTTCGTTGGAGGCTGTTTTCTGGTAACCATTTCTCCATCCACACACATATTTACCTACAGTACATGTTCAAACATTCTTACAGAGAAGGAGCTTTTATGTCAAATCCTGTAGATGCATTGTGTCCAAGACTAAAATCTGGAAACAAACAAAAATGACTTTTCTCCATCTATTTTCTCAACAAGAACAGACTTAAATTTTTCCAATCTTCTAGAAAGATTTCCTGGTTCATTTTCTCATTCCAACCCACCCTCACATAGATAATATTGTTCAACTGAACAAAAATAATAATAATAATAATTACAATGCACCTTTTTAACAACATATTTTAGAACAAAAATAATGTGTGTCTTTTTAACTTAAAACTGAGTATTATACTTACCTGGTTTTGTTCCAAAAGACAACCTATCTGGTTTCTTCTCCCCAGATCTTGCTATATAACAAATGTTACTAATGAGAAATTACAGTGTACTTGTCTGCACTGATACAAAGAGGATTTTTAGCTCTATTTTGTCAAGGTCTTCAAATACCCTTCACAGGTCCTGTTTCTAAGCACCAGGAATTCTTATTAATCTGGAGAAAAAATGCTATTTTGCCCTTTTTATAGACAGGAAATTCAGAGTTATAATCACAGAATCACAGAATCATTTAGGTTGGAATAGACCTCAAAGATCAACTAGTCCAACCATTAACCTAGCACTGCCAAGTCTACCACTAAACCATGACCCTAAGCACCACATCTACACATCTTTTGAATACCTCCAGGCATGGTGACTCAACTACTTCCCCAGGCAGCCTGTTCCAATGCTTCACGACTCTTTCAGTGAAGAAATTTTCCTAACATCCAACCTAAACCTCCTCTGGTGTAACCTGAAGCCATTTCCTCTTGTCTTATCAGTTGGTGCTTGAGAGAAGAGATTGAGCCCCACCTCACTATAGCCTCCTTTAGGGTAGTTGCATAGAGCGATAAGGTCTCCCCTGAGCCTCCTTTTCTCCAGGCTAAACAACCCCAGCTCCCTCAGCCGCTCCTC
>VXAL01015558.1:106770-187756 GCA_013399475.1 Chauna torquata
CCAGCCACTCTTCCCCCAGCCTGTAGCATTGCATGGGGTTGTTGTGCCCCAGGTGCAGGACCTGGCACTTAGCCTTGTTGAACCTCATACTGTTGGCCTCGGCCCATTCGTCCAGCCTATCCAGATCCCTCTGTAGAGCCTTCCAACCCTCAAGCAGATCAACACTGCCACCCAACTTGGTGTCATCTGCAGCCTTACTGAGGGTGCACTTGATCCCCTCGTCCAGATCACTGATAAAGATATTGAAGAGAACTGGCCCCAGTGCTGAGCCCTGGGGGACACCACCAGTGACCGGCCTCCAACTGGATTTAACTCCACTCACCATGACTCTTTGGGCCCGGCCACCCAGCCAGTTTTTAACCCAGTGAAGCGTACACCCGTCCAAGCCATGGGCCGCCAGCTTCTCCAGGAGAATGCTGTGGGAAACAGTGTCAGAAGCCTTACTAAAGTCTGGGTAGGCCACATTCACAGCCTTTCCCACATCCACTAAGAGGGTCACCTTAGCATAGATAAATGCCATCCAAGATCAGGGTGAAAGTCTACAGCACATCCAGAAACAAAAGCCAGATTTCAAGGTTCATGGGCCAATATCTTAACAAAAGCTGCTTGTTTGCTTTGCCATGACTGAGAAAAAGAACCACAGCTGTTGAAGTCCAAAACTGGAGGAGGTTTTAATCTCTCTCGCGGGAGGAATAGTCCCTTCTTCCTAACAGCCACTCCACTACTCCTTTCCTCTACAGAAATACTTAGTACCTTCTGTCCTTCTTGCTTTACTATGCTAGCTCTAACTCATCATTCATATTTGTTCTCATCAAATAATCTCATATTATTTCTAAGAGTTTTAATTTCTAAATTTCATTTGGAGGTGGAAGATGCCCATTTTAGACTTGCATGTAAAACCAATTAGCGAGTGTAATTTGGGCGGAGATTAGGATAATGAGAAGAGAGCTGCTCTTAACTATGTCTGCATTGATTTTGGTGTTTATCACATACAGCTGTAACATGAGGCAGCATTACCCAGCCAGACTGCTCTGCATATGAATAGATGGGTGATTCAGCAACATTTCAACTAAAGGTTTATCAATTTAGTCATACGATTTTGGAGGCCTAAGCAGAGAAGCTATTCACCACTTTTGGAAAAAGGAAAACATCAGAACTGTGGAACTGAGGGCCAGCCGCCTGTCCTGGGGTTTTGAGTTAGACTAAAAACTGGAAAAATGGCAGAAAGTTTACAGTAAAAATACATAATTTTTTTAATTCTGTCTTTATGGAGCTAAAATAGCAACCTGAAAAAAGACAGGGGATAAGAACAGAATGAAGAGAACAAATCTTGAAAAGAAATAAGATAATAAAATGACGCTACAGAAAAAGTAAGCTGAGCAAAACAATACTGGAGAAGGAGAAAAGAAGCATGTGTGAGAGGAGAGAGATACAGGAGATAAAGAAAAAAAGAGGAAAGATGGATGAATAGAAAAACTGAGGGCATAACATTAATTCACTTGGCTAAAATCACCCTTGGTAGAAAGGCTGCACTTGGCTCATCTTTATTCTGCAACAAGTGCTTGCCAAAGTCCATAATGCAATCTGGATACAGACTGGAAAAATCTGATGTGAATTCTCTGGGCCTCTCCAATTTTTTAAATCATTCTAAATATCACAGAAAAAAATTATACAGTAGCAACACTTTCTGTGTCTCCTTAGAAGGAATTGAGAATTTATAACATCACTTAAAAAAAAAAAAAAGATAAGCTTATTTTTTCCATATTGTGATCATTATATATTGTAGCAATTTTTAAATTGTGCTTTATAATCAAAAGAGATCATTACCACACCATAAATTACCTAAAGACTATGTAACCCAAAATAGCCTTTTACCTAAAAGGCAATAAAATAGAAGAGTGGATATCAACACTTTAAATTTCCCATACAGTAAAAAAAGTTGAAATTTTCAGATCAGGTAGAAAAATCAGCTTATGACAGCAGTGTTTCTTCTACATGATTCAAAACGTTATCATTATTATAACAAAAATAATACCACTCAAATGTTGCATCTTTGACTAAAAACATACCGTAACTCCTCGTTGACAGTCCTATAATCCTAACCTGAATCTGTCCATGGAAAATGTTACTTGGAGATGGATGAGAGCTATTCCATGGTCACATGGAAATTTGAGGTACCAGCTGTGAAACTGATAAATTTGAATGCAATACTCTGTACTACAATTATCTTGTGCATGGCGGACAACTCACCAGGTGTGAAAAGCAGTAACGTACTGCACTGCTGAGGAACCGATTCTGCTTTGTACAAACTATGTCCATGCACAGCTGTGTAGCTATCGACTGGCCAAAGAGAAAAAAAGATGAAGATCAGCTTACTGGCTAAAACACTAGCGTCGTTATATTGCGAGAGGAAAATAAAATTAAAATATCTATATTTAATTACTTTTCAATAATGAACAATTATTTTTAAAAACTGGACCATGAAGAGGTCCTGATGACACTGGTATGCAATGCTGTGTTGACACCAGCTTACTTGTCTGCTCTTGTGTTTTTTGTTCTCACCTGTCTGCAGTGCCTCTGTCCCTATGCTCTGAGTGTTATAAAATGCCAAGGCAACTATTGAAGTCATGGATCTTATGTTTTCACTTTTCTCTAGTTATTAATAGGGTCTCTCTGTTCTAACTGAAAGCTCATTTCTTGAAACTTATTGGAACCTAATCTTGTAATTTCTCCTATTCAGTAAAAAAAAAGCACAGCAATCCTAGTTAAAGCAATAGCTATGGGAGCTGTGGGAACAGAGAGCTGGCTGGATTATTTTTGAGGAATGTTTTTTCCAAATAGGAGTGGCTGGAAAGAGTGGAGGCACGCACCAGCCCATCAGCCTGTGAGACTCCTCTCTGCTTCCTTTCTTCTTGTCTGATAAGAGTGGTGGATTTTACCAGAGATCAGAGGCAACTGTCTGATCCCAGTGGGCTCTGGGAACCCAGGAGGTCTTGCTGAGGGACCTTCCACCGTTTAAAAGAAAACAGCTCAGCATGCATCAGGAACAGATCTTAAAAGATGGAAATGAGGCACATAAATGGGAAGGAGGGATTTGTATGAGAGCAAAAATGGTGAAGAAAGAATAAAAGTGAAAAAAAAAAAAAAGGAAAGGAGGAAAAAGCAATAAAACAGATGAAGGGATGAAATAACCACAATCCTGATCTGTGCAGGAAAACATCATAAACTTCCTGGGCTGCTGGAAAAACTTCCCCATTTAAACTTCCCCAAGGATCAGCAGGTAGTTTGAGCTGACAGTAAGATGCAGAGCACTCCCTGACATTTACAGGAACAGTCCTCAGCTGAGGGGCAGTTTTGCCCATGGATACATCAGAATCATTAATTTGCTGGCTGTTATACTTCAGCACATTAAGGATGTGATCTGCATCTCTCCCTCTGCTGATGGAGATGATTTTTGCTGGATCTAGTGTTCAGGTGAGTGGTCTTCCACTACTGACACTTAATATTGTTCAAGGCAAAGAAATTGTGTCACCAGAGCTCTTTATCAGAAATATAAAAAAAAAAAGTAAACACATTTGTAGTGTTACTACATTTTGTTGGGCTGCCTGAAATGAAAACTAGACTGAGTGATAACAGGCTGAAATACCCTGAGACTCAAATCAAAGACAACTTTAATGGGGACCACAAAAAGTCTTTTGAAAAAAATCCAAGAGCAAAATACTACATAGAGGCAAAAAGGATATCTTGAGGGAGTTACAGCTTGGCTTTTTCCCCTAGAAAAATGTTAATGCAAAACGACACCTGGATTTTTCACCACTAAAAGTAGACAAATAAATATCTCTGCCCACAACGCTACACAGTCTCCACCAGTTCTTACAGCATTTTTCTAAGTCCTATCAACTAGTGGGAGAGCATCGGGGAGGTCACTACTGAAAACTCTATAATCTATAACATTGCCTCTTGAATGTGGCTGTGGGAGTTCCCTGCCTGCAGCCCAAATGGAAGGATGCATCCAGAAAGCAAAATTCCTTGGATAATGAGGCCCGCATCAGACAGCTTCTGCCACTGAATTATTTACTCTCCACAAGAGTTTTCAAGAGAGCTTTTAGAAAAGATGAGTAAATAGTTATTTTCTCTCTCTTAGAAAAAAACACTTCAAGATAAGAAGACTAACTGATACTAGCTCTGTGCATGAGGCACTGCTGTCTGCCAGTCCTTTACTCTTGGTGACACAGCTACACCCACAAATGTCCCATTTTGCTGTGAGCTCCCTCATGAGGACCGCTTCTCTCCATACTTTTACCAACAATAGCATCCAAGGGGTGTTCCTTCTCCGTGCTACATTAAATACCACTCTTAAGAAGCACTGCAGATGTGTGCATCTCTGCCTTGCGCTGTACAATAGTCTTTGGTCTTATACCAAAGACCAGAAACTAATGTGTCCGTCTGTTGTGCTTTAACCCCGGCAGGCAGCTCAGTGCCACACAGCCACTCGCTCACTCTCCCCAGGTGGGATGGGGGAGAGAATTGGGAAGGTAAGAGCGCAAGAACTCATGGGTTGAGACAAGGACAGTTTGCCAGGTAAAGCAAAAGCCGCACACACAAGCAAAGCAAAGCAGGGAATTCATTCACTGCTTCCCACGGGCAGGCAGGTGCTCAGCCACTGCCAGGAGAGCAGGGCTCATCACGCGTAGCGGTTCCTTGGGAAGACAAACGCCATCACTCCCAACGTCCCCCTCTTCCTCCTCCTCTACCCCAGCTTTTATTGCTGGGCATAACACCACATGGTATGGGACATCCCTTTGGTCAGGCTGGGTCACCTGCCCTGGCTGTGTCCCCTCCCAGCTCCTTGTGCACCCCCAGCCCCCTTGCTGGCAGGGCAGCACGAGAAGCAAAAAGAAAAGTCTCTGTGCGAGCACTGCTCTGCAACAACTAAAACATCAGCGTGCTATCACAACTATTTTCATCACAAAACCAAAACACAGCATCATACAAGCTTCTATGGAGAAAATTAACTCTATCCCAGCCCAAACCATGGCAACATCCTCCCCCTGCCACCTGCCACCTGCTACTACCACTTCAGAAGCTTCTTCTTCTAGGTCCATCCTAAAGCCTGACCCAGCTCTGCTCATGATCACTAATGCAGCAGCTCTCTCTGGATTGCCTGCCTTCTGTCACTTCCCAAGGTAAAAATGTGATTTCTGCTTCTGAACAGAGTTGGACTCAGATTCAGTAATGGGTACTACATCTGGTCCCCCCACACCATCTGTATGGTCTAGCGCAGCACAGTGCTATTTGCAGGCTAGTCGTGGCAGCAGCCAAATGACCTGCTGCTGCCTATGCACAGCCCTCACCACCAAGAGCTTTGTGTGATCCATCTGGTGTGTGGCACAGTCATTCCTTCTATATGACACATCTGACATGTCTCTGTCACAGTGCAGGCATTAAGGGATGCAAAGGTCTGAATTTCCCAGACCAAAAATACAGGACCCTTCTGTGCCCACTGCCATGGTTGCTGTTGTGGGGCCATGCCTACCATCTCCTTGTCTGAGGGCTGCTGCCACTGCAAGGGACACTTAGCTGACTTCATGTGAAAAGGTAGCTGCTCACCACATTAGGAAAATTTGCCATATCTCATAAACCTGTGATGAATTATGGATGTTCCCCTTCATTAGAAAGGGAAGGTGAGTGCTGCCTGGAGTATTTTGACTTCTTAGGGATGAGTCATGGGAATTCCTTATTTTGCATTATTAAGAGTTCTTTTCAAGTAGAGACAATAACCAATATAAGAATTACTATTTTCAGCTCCAAAGCTACCATATGCTAAATTCTTGTCACCCCCCAGAGAAGCTGGTAAGCATCTAACAACCCTGTGTTACAGGAAGGTAAAGCTGAAAAGTGTCAATTTGCCTGAGTGCTGAAGCTGCAACTAAAACCCAGCTCCTAGCCCCCGACTGGTTGTTCATATCACACTTCTCTGCTAAGACAGAAAATCTTAGAATGACCAAATATTAAGTTTAAGCCATTGCTCAAACAGAACCTGATCCAGTCAGTGTATCAACGGGAATATTACCTATGTGGACAATTCATTGTACAGTCAATGAAGCTGTTCACAGAATGAAGGTGTCCGCAGCTTCTCTCTGTGAATAGAGGAAAGGCTAGAGCATATTACGTTTTTTTGGCTTTTTTTTTTTTTTTTAAACAGGAAAGAGAAACTGTCAGATGATTTTCCAACTTCAGTATTGTTAGCTGTTGCTAAATTAACAAAACATCCAGTACGTGACCAAATTATCAAATGGCTTAAATACAATTATAGTGCATTTTAAATATCAGTTCTAATTATATTTTCCTTTGACAAAGTAATTACACTTCAAGAAACCGCAATCAGAACAATTTTTCACTGCCAAATCTGAGAACAGAAGGTGAAAAAGGTGCATTTAGATGATTTTATAAATGACTAGCTTAACTTTTATATAATAAAAAACATAATAGTAGAACAGCTAAAAATAGACTAGAGAACTTGCATTTTAATCTTATTTCAAGTCATTCAATGATTTGTAATTTAATGAGCCATAATACAAAGCTTATATTTAGTTTTCTTTCCCTCCATTAACTTGATTTCTTGATAATTAAAGATGCTGGGCTGTTCTAGAGAGACTATATATTTTTAGTCCAAAATTCACACAAGAGTAAAATTAAACAGAACCATTTCCTGTCCTGTCCCAGATCCAGCAAGATCCTCTGAACCTCTGTTGCAGAAGACTGCAAGGTACCCTTGCGAGAACTCAGAGGCTATTTGATTTGTGAGAATATTGGATTAAGGGCTGTTCGGCATAGAAGACTAGGACAAGAGACATGAATAACAGCAACAAATTAAAAAAACAGAAACAGAAACCCAAAGGAACAAGAGAAAGCAAAGACTATACCAAAGACCAGAGCGTTCACATAGCTGATTGATGGGATGTTGCAGGAAACATTCAAAACTTTGAGGAGCTCCAACCAGAACTTTGTAACTAGTAAGAAGGGGGAAATAAGACTACAATGGGTCTCAAGGACAAGAGCAAACTTCTGGGATATCGGAGGGGAATTAGGGAGATATGCTAAACTTACTGTGGGATGTTTAAGGGGTGGGGAAAGGCAGGCATCAGAGTGTATCAAGGAGGACCAATAATGTGAAAAAGGAGAGGAGGATGGATGAACGTGGTCAAAGCATGTGCCTGACCACCGCAGACTGCCGTAGTTACACTCCATTCCCAAATATTATCCTGGCTGAGAGTGCTCTCCAGTTTGTGCAAATCTGCGCTAGAGAACCTCAGGACAGAGTAGCTAGTGAATAAAAGAGTTCAGGGTAGCACAGAGGACACCATAGGGCTGGACACCCTGCAGGAGAGACCCATTTGTGTTTGTGTGTGCACATGTGTGTGAGAGAGGTCTGCTAGTGAGGTTTGACACCAACTAGCCAGCAGTAAGGACCATTTGTATTTGTCATGTTTATGCCAGGTGTCCACTGCAGCCTGGAGAATGGTGCTGAGTCTGGACGCCCCCTGGGCTCAGCACCCCTCCAACAGTGCTTCCTCTGCAGTCTTGGTGTCTCCACATGCACATACACACCTCTCCAGGTTTGCTGTGGATGATGAGAACTGCCCTGCCAAGGCAACAGTGAAAGAGAAAACATTTGCTCCTTCCCCACCACATGGACCTGGTGCTCTGCTGCATCATAGCAGCAAGGACTGCACACATAAACTCCCAAATTTCCACCAGGTTGCCTTTGATGTGTTGCTCTTTCTGGACTGACAACAGTGCGATATCATCAGGAAGATTAGAGCAAGAAGTGCCGTTCTTCAATTTTTTTTCCCTTCTTCTCACAGTGCAAAGCATGGGAGGGATTTCTGATAGCACACAGAAGATTACAGACTTAATGATGCCTATACGGTCTCTATGTGAGAAGGCTTCCTCTGAAGGCAATGCTGCATAGACCGCCTCTCTAGGGCAGCATGGTGACCTGGAGGCAACATACTTTAAGCCCTACCTCACACTCAAAAAGTACCAATAAGCTCTGAAAAAGTCTCAGGTAGCGCTTGAAATACCACCTTAGCTACTTACTTCCCCACGGGGCCTTTGAGAAAACCACATGCCCAAGACAGCTCACAGAAAAGCTTGGTGGAGATAAAGGTAAATAGTGGGTTCAGTACAAGTTTATCCGCACAGCCAGACTAGCAGCAGATTGAGAAGGGGAAGATAATTTGCAATTCTGGGATGCTGACAACATGCAGTTTGAGACAAAAAATATTTGCTTTGAGACTCTGACCTCTAGGTTTGGCACCGTTTCTGTTCCAGTCTCCCTTTCAGGTGCTAGAGACTGACCAAGTTCTGGCTGACTGCTTTTTATTTCCTTGCCCCCACCCCTCATAATTAAAGTAGAGTACATGCTTTTGGAATCAGATAGTTTTGTTCAAGGTCTTTTTTTCCTGTGTTCAGCTAATGAGCACCACAGCCATTAAACCTGAAATTAGTTTCATGATTTTCAAATCCCACCTACCCTCGACAGAAAGGTTCAGGGCCTCTGCAAGCTTTTAGCAGCCTCTTGCATGCATCCAAGCAGCTCATACTTATTTTCTTAAGGGAAGTGTCCCTGGAGCAGCACTGTGTAGTAATTATAATTGCTATCCTGGCTCTTTTTGCTGTATTGGAAACCATTTTGTGAGCAGAATCCTCTTTCTCATTCTTTTTTGTTTCTTTTTGGTGTCCCTCTACCATGGTAACACCAGAAGTCGAGTCACTTGCTTCTGTGTATACAAAGTGTTTGAAGATCAGGGCTGGGACCTGAAAGGCTGCAAAAGCTGCACAGTGGGAGCTCAAGAGTGTAGCGTCACTGTGTTCTTGACATGTAGGAACTGGGAGTGACGATCTGCCCGTTACCAAAGACATGTCAGGAAGTAACTGTAGAAATAGTGCCCATCATGCTTGCTGTCCTACATCTCTGGGTAAGAAATAAAGGTCTGTTTCATAACAGCATTACAGAGAATAGTAGTTATGCCTGAAACCATACAAGCCGACTGGTGCAATCAAGCCATATTTTGATTCGCTTCTCACTGGGATTCAAATCCCATTTCTCTTGTGAATAGTGGAATGTACTGGAGTACGCCACCCATTCTATGTCTGGTTGTAATTCATAGCAAGGTTCTGAATATGAACAACATCCAGAAATCATTTCTTAAAGGCTCTTTTGTAGTGGTGATAGTGACTAGAACAGAGGAAAAAAAAAAAAAAAACCAGGCATATTGGTATTAAGGTCCAAGCAAAAAGCATTAGTGTAGTCCTAAAAGTCATTGGCCTGACTTATGGCCTGAATTCTTATGTTCCTCCAGGGTTTCAGTGATGATAAACTTGCTGCATGCTGTCTGTTTCATACAGCCCTTTGTCTTTCTCAGTATTATTCTGTAAAAGTCAGCATTTATGCAAAAGAAAACAGGGAAGATTAGAAAGGCTGGAATGGTTCTAGGCCCAGCATACCAATGACACGGCCAAAATGGCTTATATATTGTCACAAGTGGCACAGCTGTCCCTTCTGCTCTCCACCCCCACTCACAAAACATCTTTGTTTTCTCCTTGAATATCATGATGCTTCATGAAAAGTCACATGAGGATAGGCTTCAGCCTGGGGTTTGCAGTGACAGCACTTTGGTGTTGATTATGAACAATTCTGATGTTTTCCACTGATTATCATTTGGGTTCCTCTCCTGCACAACATCTAAAATGATTCTTCATGCATCTTTTGTCCTCTTTCCTAATATAAAAGAAAAGAGCATCCCCTAATACTGAAAGGCAGATAAGGAACACTTTCCCCAAGCAAAGCACGACTAGCCTGCAGCCAACCTCTTCCTCAATATTCTGCTATGTCAACATCTTTCCTAGATCCCCCAAATGATTATGCACTTGTACCGATGAGGAAAATACCCAGAGGTACCGTAACGCCAAAGGAATTGGCAGGAATGTGTCTCCTCAATCTTCCTTCACGGTACGAGACAGCTTCTCACTCAAGAAGATAAAAAAGAAATTTTCTATATATTCAAAATATTAAATAACAGCCAACTTTCTTTGTCTGTAACATATCTGGTACCTCCTGTTACTGGAGGCAAAATACTGAGCTAAATAGACCAGTGTTTGAATAACAAGGTTATTGTTTATTAATATTGTAAAAGATGTCCCTTGTGACTAAGATGGACTTGTACTTGACAGCAGACCACTCATCCTTTTCATAAATATAGGCCAGCTCTTACGGCAGTCATGAACAAGGCAGACAAGTGTGATTGTCTGTCCAGCAATTTTTGTCTATTTTTTCCTGTTTTTCATTTTTCTCACCGTATTTCTTTGTAAGTCCCATTAAAAATCAAAAATTTAACAATCTCACAGATTACCTCGCTCAAAGCAAGAATTTATTTTAAATTTGACTTACCTATTCCCTCACAAACTATCTACCGGAAAGAGAATTTTTTGCAGTTTTAAACTGACTTTTAAAAATAGATGAATATGAAGCTGGAGGCAAGAGTTAATGACAGTCATTTCTACCTTTCTCTAAGTACTGACTGTATATGCAGGGACTCAAAGCAATTCTCTTTTCTAACAGAATGCCTCCTTCATTAGAAGATGAGGAATGAGGCAAGTTCCCTTTCATTTCCAGCCAGATGGGCTTTTAAGGACTTATTTAACATCGCAAGAGAATCAAGGGGTAAAATAACAGCGCTACCATGTTTTCCTTTGCTATTTCACCCCAGGTTGCAGGCAAACCAAATATGCAACTGCATTGTCATGCAATCATTCAAAAACGAATATAGGAGACATTGAGAACCTTCAGCCATTACTGTCACATGATATGTGGATCAATGCCAGACTGACTGAATATAAAGTGTGTCCAACTTCAGCATTTTCCTCATGAAAAGCCCCAGACGTTAACTCTTCACCGCTTCTGAAATCTTGAGCACAAACATTCCTTTTTTCTAAATGAACAAGTTTTTCATTATGAGTCACTGAAAGCATTAAGGATGATATTTTTATTCAATTTTACTTACTTTCTTGTTCACAGGTTAAAGTTACAGACGTTAACAAAAGTCATTTTGCTACTTATAATTTAACAGGAATGAAAAGGTGTATTATGTGTAAATGGTTTTTTCTCTTTAAGGCTTTGTAAAAAATAAATGTTATTCTGCTTTTAAGATCTGATTGACTTTTCCAAAACTGCAGTTTTCCTGATGAAACAGTGAAAATTCACAGATTTGGATGTCAACTACACATACAACACATATCTAAATAATTTAAATAACGGCAAATATTTACATGAGTCATAGTGTAAGTCTGATCCTTAGAGTACATAGAAACTGTAATCCACTCTATAAAGTGGCCAAACTAAACGTGCATAACTGGATGCAGATAAAGAAGAAGCATGGAAGGGTGATAAATCACCACTGTGACAAGGAAAACAACCCTTTGTCCAGCCTGACACCAGCTTTCCAAGACTTCTGCATATGAAGCGCACAGTCTAACGTCTCTCAAGTGTTTTGTCTTCCATAAAACTGTAACTCTCTTAAGATAAGTCTTGACAAAGAAGTGAAGTAGGCATCACTGTGACAGGTAGGCACTGACACTGTATGAGAACACAGGGGCATTTTAGACATTGTACAAGTGTTTAACCAGGAGTGCCTAATCCCACCTTTCTGGATGAGCTCTGCATCCTTTGCACTGTGGAGCTCAAGGACACCCAATGAATGAGCCCTCTCTCACACTGTGCCTTCCTCACAAGACTAGCTCCAGGGATATTAACAGTAAGATTAACTCGCACCTTAATGAGAATTACATACGTGTCATTTCACATCTTGCTCTACACAGTTTATACTTGCCATCACTAGAAGAGTCCCACCAAACTGGAGCCTCTCTGGCTTTCTCTGGACATGCTGCACAGCTGCACAGAACTGCTCCATGTGTGCATGTGGGACTCCCAGCACTTCAGGGCCTATCAGACTTACTGTCCAGCTGCAGACTGACTTTTTGCAATGCAAGCAGTGAGTTTCAGACACATCAGCCTCATCATGGATGCCTGCAGCTGAACCTAGTTGTTCTTAACCACTGTCCGTGAGGCAGCCCAAGCAAAGCAAGCAATCTGGCAAAAGCAATACAGTTTATATTGAATGAGGCAGAGGTACTTTTGCATGGTTTCACCAGCTCTGTTCTTCTCAGCCTCAGTTCCTCTCAGTTCCCCAAGCTTGTGAGCAACTGTGGATGCAGTTCATGGCTACAATTTGTAGGCCAAGAGGAATCTACAAATTGCTCAAATCCTGGAGCTGACAGGCCTGCTCTATAAATAAGAGAAGTGGCAGTTTTTCATCCTGAGCTTAAATTAGGTTTGAACATTCTGAAAAAACTCCTGTGAGCCTAAAATACTGATAGGAAGTACACACATTTACTCCTTGTCTAACCTATCTCAAATTAACCTCCCCCTGGTCATCTAACTTCTTTCCATTTGGAGGAAACTTTGTGATGCTCTGATTCCGACCCAGAAAAAAAGTTTTACGTAGTTCATCCAGAGTTTTGTCTCCAGCTCAAATGCTCAGCTAATTATGGAGGCATCTAGGCTCCCTCACTAGAGCTTGAGCTGAGCAGTCCTGAAGTGCTCACGTGCCTGCTTCCGGCATGCACCCCACGCCTGCCATCACACAGATCTCTGTGCCCAAGAGCAGCTGTGTACATCCACCCGCTGCCCTGGGGAGTTCACAGGTAGCACCTGTGGTGCTGGTCCCATGGAAATGAACCCATCAGACTCTCAGAAAGCATTGACCTACTCAAGCTCCATTAAATATATATATACGCACGTATATGTATAGATATACACACACAATGAGGAGACAACTTCCCCTTCATGCACACCAGGCAAGCTCTCTCTTTCACTCACAGGTTACTGTCCTGTTCACCACTAATGTAAGAGTGCCAGATACAAATCCCTTCTCCTCCTACACCTTACAAGAAATCTCAGTGTAAACTCAGATGTTCAGCAAGTATGTCCTGATGTTTAGAAAACATTTTAATTTATCCTGTTGAAGTTTCCCTACTTTGTATATAACTATGCAATGCCTTTTTGGAACAGAATTTTAATGTCTGCTGTCTGTGCTTCTGGCATCTTCTTGTGAGACACCTCATCTACCTCATATCTACAACATAGTGTCTGCAGAAAATGTCTCCCCCCAAACAAGTCTTGACAGTGCATTAAAATAAACTTTATTGTCCTAATGGAATCTGCCAGCGGCCTTCTAACTCCCCTCTGAAGAAAAAAATAAGCTTCTGGCTTCTATTGACAAATTTCTAAACATATCAAGCTGAATTTTATTTTTTAATTGTCCTTTTTTAAGACTGAGGTATACTCTCAAGTGAAGGGATCCACTTTTCCTACTACAGAGATCAATAAGAGCACCACCATATAATTTTTTTCCTCTGGCTCTATGAGTTCCGGAGAAAGCAACTTAGTGAGCTCTTTCTTCCCTAACCCTAGGGTGAACTTTCTAAAAACATCAGAAAGGTATCACATTTCTTGTATATTCTTCCATATTCTGTTGAGAGTTTTTGTATTTGAGAAAGATGTTTTAAAATTTTTCTACTCACCTACTTAGCTCTCTTTCCAGTGAACTCACATTAAAATGAAAGCAAGGATTTTATGTGTTCTTAAACTAATAATGGATGTTTTATTCTCTGGTTGTATTAAAAAAAAATTGCATCTGTTCCAGCTTATTTACCCGTAAATTTAATTCATATATTCCCTTAAGGGGGTTAGGTCACTACAGCAAACATGAATTTTACCTATTCACCTTCTACTGTTAGTGGATTTTCTTTCAGAAGTAATATCTCTGTTACCGGCACTGTGCCTGCATCCAGCTTGAAATTAATAAATGTCACATTTCCTTTCATGCTGGCAGTTCTTTAAGTTTTTGCTGCAATATTGACAATGATTTTTATATTTTCTGAGGTAATATTGTCACTGCTCTCCTCTTTGACCAGCCTGTGCATGAAAACCCTAGCAAAGAAATTAATGCATTTTAGTTCTTGCTTATTTGTTCCAAATACCAGTCACTGTCTTGGCTTGAGTGGTTTGAGAGATGTGCTGAGTTTTTGTGATCTCAGCCTGAGTCTACCTTCCTGTCCTAGGCCTTTTTAAGATTTTGATTCTCTATCATACACATAAAAAAATAGACTTCCATATCCGTAAGGTTCAAGCTCTAGTGGATAACATTATTTTCTTGGTAATTTGGCTTCATATTTTTCACTTTTATGTTTATTCAGACTTGGAGTTTGGATCAGAATATATTAATCTTAATATTTATTAGTTACTATATAGGCAAATGTTTGCACAAAAAAGATGCATCATCATCCAATACAAAGACATACTTTGCAGCTCCTAGTAATGGAAGTGTAATGAATCTCTATCCTTAGAGACAGTATTCAAAACAGCTCAATGGGTCCATCAGCAGCCTGATCTAACTTTGAAGGTGGCCCTGCACTGAGCAGGAGCTTGGACTAGATGGTCTCCAGAGATCCCTTCCAACTTAATTATTCAATGAATATGTAGTATTAGCACATTATCCTTATAATACTGATTTTATTATTGCAATTAGCTCTCCCTCAGGAAGTTGTGCTGTAGAATAAACTGTGAATCTGGTGCTTATGAAATCACCAGACAAATAGGGATTATTTAACCTGCATAGTAAAAGCGCAGATTGTGTAAGCTTCCCAATGTTTTTTTACAAGTTCAGTTTGCAAATACCTTATTCTTGGGTTGTTTTGTTGTTGTTGTTGTTTGTTTGTTTGTTTGTTTGTTTGTTTTTCTTGTCTAGGGAAGGTCTGCTGTAGCAACCGTATGGAAGATCTGTGCAGAAGATTTTTCCAAAAAGGAGGAAAGCATAAGGACTTCATCTCTGACTGACGCAGATCAAGTTGCAGCTGGCAACGATAGACCTACACAAGACTCACCCACTGAAGGAAGAAACTGAAGGAAAAGACCACAGCAAACTTCAGTTAGAAAACAATCACTGAATCCAACCACAGCAGTTTTTGTCAGATACCAGCACATCACAGCAACAAACACACTTCACTACCATCTTCTAGCCCATCTTTCTGCAGCATGGTTTAATCCTCCTCTGCACTGAATTCAGAGTTCTGAGTTTTCCTGTTGTAGATGGATAAATGGACACCACACATTTGCTACTTATTGGCAGATAGAGCAGATCTTAAGAATGAACTGATTGGAGCAGTATAAAACATAGTCCAACTGCAGCCACTCTTCCTGCTCTCCCATATAACCTGAACACATAATCTCAGTAAATATCATTTCCTGGGGTGAAGAGTTTGGCCCTATCAGTAGATTTCAGCTTTTGGAAATGTAATTTGTTTGACTGTCCAGCTTTAGAAAAGGTGATATTAGGAAAGGAAGAATGAGTGCAGCAGAGAAAATTAAAGCAAAAGGAAGCACAGAGAGAGAAGCCACACAGCTGCAGAAAAGGCAGCTTCACTTTACATACCTGTCAGGGAAAAGACAATAAAAGTGTGACCAAATAATTTTACAAGAGTGTTTATGCAACCATAAAGTCACCCACATGAAATAAAAAGAAAAACCTGAGAAAGCAAAGCCATAAAAATAGAGTAAACTTTGCATAATGTGGCAGCCTTAAGCCACCAAGGCCTGGTAAGTGGAAATCTCCCACTGAAACTGATATAAAATAAGGAGCTAACTTTGAGCAGTGGATGACGTTGGAAAAATAGAACCCAAGGTGCTCTTACTGCTCTGGATGGACCATTTTCTTCAGCCAGTTAGCACAAGAAAAGGGATGCAGAGTTATTCAAATAAGGATCAAAATTTAATCCATAAGGCATCATCATTCTGTGTCTTTATGGTTTTAAAGTTTTTAGATTAAAACAAATCATAGCATTTTCATAAATTTTACTGTATTTGAAGACCATTATTCAATACTTATTCAGTCACTGGATATCACTTACATTTTTTGTTGATAAACTCTCTAATTGGAGAAAGAAAGTCAGGTCTATATTCACATCACTTAGGTAAGAACATTGATCTTATGATTAACAAAAAGAAAATAGCCAGAATAAGCAGTTCACAAAAAGCTTCAAAATCTGTTCAGACTATGTAGTAAATAAATGCTAGAAATAACAGATGCAGCTAGAGAAATCAAGGTTAGTTTGAGAAGGACCTGTAAAAAATACAGGGCTAAACCTGCAATGACCTGATCAACTTCACAACCTTGATGCATCCTATAATCCTAGCAAAGATGACTGTACAATATTTCTAGGTGACAGGTACAAGATATAACCAAACCATTTTATTTCTGTGATCTAAAATGGTGAAGTGACACACAATAATTAGTTACTTTGGGATTTGTCACAAGCTTGTGATTCCATTTTGCAAGGAATCAAATGTTACATCAGACATTACAGGCCTGTGCTGTAGATCTTTTGCAAAACTGGGGCACACATTCAGTATGTTAAGCAAGATCTGAAGTTACATTCTCTGAAACTTTTAAAATGGCACAACAGCTTCCTCCTTTTCTTTGCTAACCCCAGTGCTGCACATAAAGACAAGGTTTAACTCTGATATATTTTAGAAAAGACTGGGCAAGTCAGTATATTTGCTAAAGTGAGCTGATGAATACATTGCTTGCATTTACTGTCCACCAGCTGACATACTCTTTTTATCCTGCAGCATTTTATCTCTAATTGTTTTATATGATCTAATTGTTTACAATATTATGCAGGTGTATGTGATTGTCAGATTGCTTAAATGTGTGGTTACTTATCCTTTGACCAATTAAGGATAAGCAATACTCAGGACCGTGGGATAGTTTAGTTAAATTGTCTTACTCAAATCACCCACTGAAAATTTAACAGTTGAACCTATTGCAAAGTCTATTTTTTCTCCTTCTGTTTCAGGTTCCTTTGCATCCCACTCGCCACATATCTCAGGTTTGACCTTTCTTCTTAAGTATAAGGAAAACTTTGTAGTTTCAAGGGGGTGGGGGTGGAACACAAGAAGGATTGGAGAAGTGTATTATGTAAAGTTCTAAGGGATTACTTCAATCACAAGTAATTTCTTCAATCATTTTAATCAAGCAACAGGATCTCATATTGTGATAACTCTCCACATTTTTTAATAATTGTCCCTTCTGAACCGACGTTAGTCCTGATCAGATCTCTTTTAGGAAAGAACCTTGCAATCTCTTACTTCTTGGCAAACAGTGTGAAATATGTTAATTTGTGTTGATGAGTCTTTTTAATAAATGTAAAACCAATGACATCACAATGTGTGTGTATTCACTGCAGGAAATTCCAGCTTCTCTGAGAAAGAAAACTCCAGCTAGATCCTGCACAATGTCCTATGTCCTAGCATGAAAATAAGAAGTACCTCCTTAATCTTTTTCTCCTATCCAAAATTCATGGGAGCCTCAGGTTAATTTACACTTGCACTTGCACTTACTAGCTTTACATCCAAGTGAAGTCCTGTATTTTGCAGCTCTCCAAACTTCAGTATGTTACTTCAGGTCCTTTACTATCCTGCCATCCATGGGTTTGCTGATACAGAGAATCCTGTAATTAACAGGCAAGGACAGAATTTAAAAAATATGAAAGATTTTAAGGTCTACTATCCTGTGACAGTTGTGACAAAGATGCCGTTTCGTCCCAGCTAATTAACACTGACACTGAGGATACTACACAGGAGCTAAATTGCAAGCTGTTTTGTTTGTGTTAATTGCTCCGTTGGCATTATTTATCTGTCCTGCATTAATTTAAGCAAGAACAGTTTTTGTTCTTCGTATTTCAAGGAAGATTGTATTAAATATAGCTACTTTCATTTCTTTTGCCACTTTTCCTTTATGTTGCAAAAAGACCAATTTGAAAGGAAAGAAGAACACAGTAAATTTTGGCTCAGTGGGAGATGCACTCACAGTTGGATCCCTTCTTTTTATATTTCTCATAAATGCACAAGTATGTTGCCTCCTGCATTTTCCTAATGACAGAAATTTAAAGTCCTAGACAACAATCAACACTACAGGGGCAAAACTAGTGTGGTTTTATTACTACAGAAATAAAATCAAAAGCTGGATCTGAAGCTGTGCATTTTTCAACTTTTTCTAAATTTCAGTTTTTACCATTCTTTTACCATCCTTATCATTCATCCAAAAAAAAAAAAAAAAAGAGCTTTCAAGTTATTGCTGAATGTATCAGATCATTTTATTTAAACATGAATAATAAATAGTGAGAGTGATGTTTTTCTGAGCATGGTATCTGTATGAGTAGCATGTTCACAGAGGCCACTGGATCCCAGACAGGTTAAATTATGTGTTCAAAGCCCCACATGGAATAAGCGGCAAAACATAAGTATGGGTGATGTTATCAGATTGTTCTGAGGACTGGATCCAATCTGGAGAAAAGATTGTGAGCATGAGAGAAATCTGCGTTGACAAAATGCAAGTACTCTTAAGGACTCCCACTGGCTGCAGTAAATTTTCTTACGTTTTATTAGATGACATTGTTGAGTGTCCATCTAATGCCTTGATCTCCAGTGGGGCAAAATTAATCTAAGATATAAAATCCACATCCATGTTAACAAGCTCCCAGTCTATTCAGCCATTTCTAGTTGAAGAAGAGGAACAGACAGCTCCAAGATTATTATTCTGGAGTAGGCAGGTTTGAAAGATCAGGACAGGGTGTTACTGTCCAAATGGGGTGAGACGGCTGCCTTAGGGATTTACTGAGGGCAACAGTGAAGATCATATCCTCTTTTTGTGTCTCTTTTTTTTTAATGAAAATAAATAATGTGAGATGAAAATTCGAAGGAAAAAAAAAAAAGGCTTATGCTTGACATGTTAAAGACCTTAGTAGTAAATTACGATGAGGATATGTGCACCTATATGGTAGAAACAGGATTTTTTTAAGGAAATAAGAAGTTGGTGGATGCACTCAAAGCAACATTCTCCACTCAAACGCCCCTTGATTTAAACATTGCTACAAGAATCACTAATGCACTCAGGAGATAACAGATGTCCCTCAACTAAAGAAAATTACAGGGAGATCATCACAGAAATACAGCCTTGACAGAGAGAGATATCACTATTTCCAAACTCTAGCAACCTCTGTTCAAAAGAAATATAGCCACATATAGCCAGAAATATAGCTAATTTACACTGGTGAAAATCTGTATTGAAGCTAATAATTTATTTTAACTAATTATTCTGAACGGGGGTTAGAATCCGTTCCAGAACCTATAATTTTTCCTCATGCCTGAAAAAATGTGTTGTAATGGAATTAGTTATCACAAGACTTTCTGGTTGTTTGAGAGACTGGATAATGAGGAAATGACTGTAAGAAAAGAAAGTCCCAGCTTCTGGTCTGGATTGGATCGTCAGCTGGCTGGCCATCACCAGCTCTGTTCTCTGGTGCAAGAAGGCTCTCCACTGGAAGGTGTAGGAATCCATGCCTTCAAAAGACAGTAATAGTTACAAACCCTTCTTACTAAGTATGAAAGACATCAAAACATTTGAGTCTTGTGAAAAAAATAAGTTTTTTTTTTAATATAAGACAGGAAAAATGCTGTATGTACAGCAGCGCTGTTCAGGTATTGGTTTGCAGTTATTCTAGAAAGACAAACACTCACATGCTCAGGTATGCAAGGAGAATCCTATTACCCACCCTTATAAATGAGTGGGAAGTGAAGGACAGAGTTGCATTCTTCCTCCCTACACTTTTCTGCCCTCCCTGGTACTAGTGCTGCATCTACTTAGATTACCATGCAGACCAATGTATTACTATTTACAGCATGTTAAGATTTGACTTCCTGAATGAAAAAATCACTACTTCAATTTACATGTTATTCATTGTGAGCAACACTGTATTGTTATTACTTTGGCTGCTTTTGTGATTTTTTCCATTCCCAGCAGAAGCAGAATAGGACACATTTATCAGTCAGCATGAATGATTCACCATTTCTTAGGTGTTATTACAAAACCTGAATTTTGTCATCCTTTACTGGAGAGCTTTGTTCTTATTCTTCATGTTCAGAGAGCTTCAAAGATTTTTGTGTGATAAAAATAGAGGAAATGCAATAGTATATTTTTTTATTTACATGGCTGTGTATATACTTTGTAAAAAAATAACTGTTAATAATACAACAGACACATGCAACAAATTCTGGTATCTTTTGCTATGTCCAGGCTCAGGGACCCAAAGTGCTTTCAAATTCCAACAAACATTTTTTTCGCACCCATACACATCTTCATACACAGCACCATAGAAATTTCCACCGCCACTGCAGCTCAGTGAAGCAGTTTTCACAGCTTGCAACAGCACTATACAGTAGTTATGAGCAGCAAATACCAAAGAATATATCCAGTGAAGCTGCAGGGGGATTTAGGGATGCAAGATATGAAGATATTATAAGCTAAACTGGTAGCAACACCTGCAGTTAAGGTTATCTGAT
The DNA here is from genome assembly GCA_013399475.1 of Chauna torquata. Classification (NCBI taxonomy): domain Eukaryota; kingdom Metazoa; phylum Chordata; class Aves; order Anseriformes; family Anhimidae; genus Chauna; species Chauna torquata. Next base: position 127,295 of record VXAL01015558.1, read on the forward strand.
GCTTTACCAGGTGCTGGCTTCAGTTGCTTATAGTTTTAATTTAGCCATTGAGCTGGAGGTTTTCTTTCCCAGATGCCTGTCTTGAGTTAAAGTTTCAGCTCAAGTTTTTTTTCCACTGTTCCCAAAATGAGGGTATTGCTGGTGGGCTGAGCGCTATTGGGATTGGGTGGTTTAAAAAGTCACCACACCAACAGGTCTCAGTGACCACTGATGCAGCCAAAGAGCTCTCACACCATCAGCTACTTCTGGGAAAGCTCACACAGACACTGAAAGGTGATAAAACCTCCAGCTTCACAGACTTGACCATGAGAGTATTTCCATCAGTGCTGTGAGTGTCAGTAAAAAATATATTTGGGAGGTAAATTGTTCTCAGCTGCCTTGTTATGACATGCTAATGCCCCTAAGGTCTGAATAAAATGTTTGAATATTAGTGTGAAGGGGGTCACTGAAGTGTTAGAATTGATAATGTTCCTGTGAGAAAGCAAACTTTAACTAAAACTACAAAGCTTCAGGGTAAACCTTATTTGGCATAAAATTATGAAACCCCTGGGTAAAGGCTGGAGACAGTCCCAGAAGGGATCTGTCTGGGGAAGGAAGCAGCAAGGGCTCTTGGATGCTGAGTTACAGGCTCCTCTCTGTGGTCCACCAGACAGCCTTCCCTCTGGAAGAAGGGGAAACCAGCACCCCCAGCACAGAAAAATCCCTCTTGGAATGGGGAGGAATTGGGAAAGTATCTGGAAAAAACATATATATATATTAGCAGGGTGGAAGAGATCCGGAGCTAGGGGACCGGAGGGCAGGGGCTGGACTGCGGGCCGGGTCATGGGGACTGGGCAGGAGTCCGCAGGGTGATGGGAGATGGGAGCAGGACACGGCACGATGGGAGGAGAAGGGAGCAAGGAAAAGCTGGAGACATGGGCACAGGATGCTTCTCTGAAAGTCAGGACCAGAGGCGGTTGTTCCAAATTTCTGCATTCCTCTTCTGCTCTATTTTTCCCAGTCAGGCTGGAAAAACAGATTCTGTCGTACTGCGCCATATGGGCCTATCCTGAGGGCCAGTCATTTGAAATCCGTCACATAAGCAGGAGCTGAGCAAGTGACTGGGGCTACATTATGCACTTCTGCCTTGTGAGGGGCTGCCATCACCGAGGCACGCAGAATATTAATGGATTTTACAACTGCTAGCAGACAAATGAGGATGCAGGCGTTGGCGGACCTTAGGAATAAGTCCATACAGTGTTGTATGACTGAATTTCTGTGTTTTCAGGTTGGTTTTGTTTGTTTGTTCGTTTGTTTCAGTTAGTTTAGTTGGCTAGGCATTAAAAACGTACCACTATTGGAAAGAAAGCAGAAAATAAATATTCGGTAGTTATCCGTACACGGAATGATCAAGGGCTCCTATGGGAGAAAGGAGCACATAGTTCACGGCAGTAACATGCTGCATAAATCCAAAGCTGCTGAATTTATTTTGCAAAGAAAAACTTCAATCTAGCTTTTCCCAACTTTGGCAAGTTTGACTTACATTTGAGTATTTCCTTACTGTGTAGTAGAATAAAGGAATTATGCAAACCATGGTACACAGGATGCTGATATCGTCTCATCACCTCTCTTACCAGATTTCTCTGGGATATTTAGCTGGGTGAAGTTATAAGGTCATTTTCAGAGTCAGCGCACCACAGTTTAAGCCATCACTGGGAAATGCTTCCTTCCTCCCACGAGGTCATCATAGGGAGCTACCGAGGAGCAGTTGTTCCTGAGACACAGGAACTAAGCGGTCTGCAAAACCAGGCACCTCATCTCCAGCCTGGCAGGTCTTGCTTAAAAAATGCCGATCTAAATGCTGGAGCAGACATAGAGTGGCTGTTGCAGAACATGACAGGGCCCAAAGAGGCTCTCTAGTGTCACAGGAGACCACTGAGCAGAAAGCTATTTTTGGAACTACTATTTCTTGGGCAGTAAATAAGTACTTTTCTCTTCTTGAAGTCCTTTCATAAGCAATTTCTCACCAGCATGGGTTTGATCTGTCAAATAATATGCTATGTCTACCTATCTAGGTTCCATTTTTCTTGTTTCTCAGAGAAAAGAACCTCAGGGGACCTCCTGAGCTAGCAAAAATTCTTATTTCGTTATAGAACTAATTTCAGTAATGGTTGAAAAGCGAAGACTACTTAGGATTTGGCATTTGGAGCATTCTTTGACATCTGTGGACTGGAGAGCTCAGAGACGGCACCAAATGAAAAATGACTCAATAGAAAAAGAAATACTCAGGGATTTTATTCTGTTGAAAATTATCATTTGGACTTTTTCCACGCCCAAAAGCAAAATTCAGGAATGCAGTCAAACACATGTGCACAACTCCCATTGAAGCTGCAAAGTTTCACATGCTTAGTGAAGGGTAAATAATTTTCTCTGAGCCTCTAAATGTTTTATTGGCAGATGTGTTAGAGTCTGTATGACCAGCATGTGCAGACATTATCACATTTTATTTCCATTTAAATGCAAGTAGATTTAGACAATGAAAATAGTGACAGAAGTTCATCAACAGCAGTCTTATTTTGTGTTCTTGCAACCCAAACTTGACTACTACAAAGATGGAATCATGAACTGATGCTTTTACGAACAGTGAGCTACGCCCTTTTGGCATTTGCAAAATGAATGCTTAAGTTACTCGTATTTGAAAATGTGGCTACTGTATATGTCCAGTAATTTTCTTATGGCTTTTTAAATTCATATTTCAATATTAACATCATGATCACTCCAGGTGCGCTAGGAATCAGGATCATCTAATATGCATCCTGGGTGTTAGTCTTTGAAGCATGTTCTTAACATGATAATGGTTTAACAATTGCTTAATATATGAAATGTCTTGAACATTTTATAGTATCATCATGCCATCTAGAGGTGGGATATCAATGAGGCTCCCACATATCTTTGATATCTTCATGGCAGAAAAAAAACAATATAGTTAGAAATATAGTGGGATGGAGGCCTTTCAAGATAGCCTTTCACTAGGGTGGAGATAATGGCATATGGCATGGCTCCTGTGATGGGGTGTGGGTCTGGTGTGTCAGATCCTGTATCAGGGTAGCACTGAAAAGTAACCCTCCTAGAAGGTGGACTTCTGGGGGGCTCTGGTTCTGCATAACTTCTGGCCCCAACCAAATAACACCAACTTCTTTCTCACTCCTCATATCCCAAATGAAACCACTCAGATGACCAGAAATCAGGCTGCCCAACTGTATCCAGTTGGAAATGAGGGACACCCAGCAGACAGCCCTGTGCTTCATATGTGCCCCATATAGGGTCAAGGAGAGGAAAGGGAAGTCTATTCTGGGAGCCTCAGAGCCAAGACACATGATATAAGACTGGCAAATATGCTTGCGACTATGGAGAAAAATCCTAATTTCAGTGAAACAGCTGACACCTCTTCAGTTACAGACCCAATTACAGAGAAGGGTCAGGAGGAATGGAAAGCCCGGCAGCTTGAAATATGCAGTTTTCAACGAACTATCCATTGGGAACATGGAGTGTGGACCTACTATATCTGAACAGTTCACCGGCTGCAGACGTGCTGCAGGCCCATTTCCTACAATTTTGTGTCTCGTACACAGAAATGCATGAACTCTGCCTGTGTTCACTCACAGGGCTCATATCTCACTGTACTTACCTTTGCTCTCCCCTGCACAGACCTTCATCCCAGCTAGTGCCTAAGCTGATGGCAGAGACACTGACAGGGTCCTTCTCCATTACCTAGCTTCTTGCTTTCAGTAAATACATGGGAACTTAATATCTGAGACTACTCTGTCAGATTTGGTTTCAGTTACGCCATGGGTTCTGGCACTATTAGTAAAGGACAGGAAATGCTATCACATGAGCCTCATTAGGAAACAAATTAGGCATTAAAAGAAAACACTGCTTATTCACAAAAGGAAAATAAGTCCCAGTCAATCTGTTGCTTTTCTACCCAGCTCCACAAGAAACTGTGTTGCATATGGCACTCCTTATTCACCTGCCTATGAAGTCCTACAGAAGAAAAAACACTTTAGGGGTCAAATATGCTTAAAGCCATAAGATGAGTCTGGTCCATTTCAAAAAGAAAAAATGAAAAGAAACATCCAGCCTTGCATTCATCACGTTCCCCATTTGCCTTGGCCTGTTGATTCACCAGTACTTTTCCTACTTCCCTGATGCAACAGATTCCTGAACAGGAATCAAATGTTTCTCACAGAGTCACAAGACCGTGGGATAATTCTGGCTGGAAGAGGCCCCAGGAAGTCTCTGCTCTGACCTGCTGCTCAAGCATGGACAATGGTGAGAACAGACCAGCTTGCTCAGGTCATTGTCTAGTCAGGTCTTGAAAACCTGCAAGAACACAGACTGCACAACCTCTACAGTCAAACAGCTCCACAGCCTGACTGTCTGCATGGGGAACAAGTTTCTCCTTATATCCAGTCTGTTCTTTCAACTTACCCTCTTTGTCTCTTGCCCTCCCACTCTGCATCTCTGTGAAGAGACTGGCTCTATGATTACCTCCTTGTCAGTAGTGGGGTCTCCCTGCAGTCATCTCACCTCCAGGCTGAACAAGCACCAGCCCCAACCATCCTGGGCACCCTCTGCTGAACTTCCTCCTATTTATTGATGTATTTTTTCTACTGGGGCCCCAAAACCAGCCACACTAATACAGATGTGGTCTAACACACACCGAATAGAGGAGGTGATCACTTCTGCTGATGCTCCTGTTCATCAGGAGCAGGCCCTGGTACTGCCAGAGCTCATGGGGGCTGTCTCAGGGCCTTGGCTGCAGATCTGCCCACAGGCAGTTGTACCCAGCCTGTGGCACTGCAAGCTCATGCTGAGCAAGTCTTCGGACCTCCTTACTATCTTTAGGATATATAAATTCCATCCTGTTTTGAAGACCCATGGCTTCTGCCTCTCTACATATCTTTTATAAGTGAGCTTCTTATAGCCATGCCCTTTGAAATGACACGCCTACCCTATCAGTTCCTGTAATTTTGCTCTTTACACCTACCCATAATACTTGTTTAGCTCATTAGCAAATCTCAGCATTTCTTACAAATTTGTTGCATTTGTTAGCATTTTTTACAGTATTTCCTTTTATTATTTCACAACTTCACTTTCAATGTAGAGCAAGAGATAAATATATTTCATACTCATGTGCAAACTCTCCTGGTGTTAATAGAGGGAGCAAAAATCCAGGAGGAAGAAAAAGACTACAGACAAGGAAGCTGCTGTTGGAAACTGGCAAGAGAGCCATGATTATGTTTAGTTATGATTCTCAACTTCTTTTACCTTCAGGTGATTCTTGTCCTGTTTTTAAGGATACAAGAACAGTAAATTAAATAAGGATACTGCATAGAAAAACTACTGAGAAAAACAGAAATATCTTTTCCCCATAGCAAAAATCTATCACTTGGTTTACTTTATGCCTTGTATTACATATAAAAGCAATGGCTGAATTTGCTTTACTGTCTACTGTTATATTCCTACATCTAAAAGTACAGAACAAGCAAACATCAGCATTGAAAAATAATATGGAAAAGAAAGTCTCAACTCAGCGCCCTTGCAAAGTAGCATAAAAGGCATTCTGGAAACAACCCTCATCACTAGAAATATATGTCAAAAGTAGTAATTAGTAATGTAATTACCCTGAAGGCTTGGCATCTGGCTTATATAAGCATTTAAGCCACAAGAAAACAGGTCAGCATGACTTCAGCTGACAGTTACATATATACGAGATGGGAAGAGCCAACCAAAGCTCGTAATAATCCCATGCTAACTATGTCTGCTTTCACTTGGGCAATGCTGCATGGGACACTGATGCTTTCACCAAGCTCCCAACACCATCTGTGTACTTCACCCAACAATTCCTTCCATATAAAATTCATAAGCTGTTTTGAAAGCAAGAAAGAACTACTCCATTGCCAGCCAAGTCTTTTAACAAAAACAGTCACTGCCACTGCGCTTTGTGCTGCATTTGCTGTTGCTGGAGTGCTAAGCACTTACCTCAGCTATGGTGGGAGCCGGGGCAGTAGTGGGTCCCCCATAGACCCCAACAAGGAGGCTCTCTGGACTCTAGCAGATGTGCCCATGCCGTGGTAGACATCGTGAAAGACATGCTGTAGCAGCTGAAAACTGAACTGCTGAAGCTACTATCTGCAGCCACAGCTCATCATCTTTGAGATGTATTGGTCCCCTTATCTACAAACAAGTGTGTTAATGGGAAGCAATGACTGCAGCATCATAGTTTGCAGCCTGGCATCATAGGAGTGCATTGACTCTGTTTTGGGTTTACCTGGACTGTGGAGATCAGCAATCCCTGTCATGGTGGGAAGCATATCGGCGAGTGGGACAGAGTGACTGTGGTTGCAGCAGCCCCGGCTGCCCCTCCTCACATCGTCTTCACCACAGTCTCAGGAGGTGAGCGTGATTTGGACTTAGCATCCATATCCCATTTTGGTCTTCCTTTACAGGCACATGCAGTTGTGTCTCTGAGCCAGCACCCTGTTAGTTTCAGCTAGCTAGGAGAATTAAAAATTCCTTTTGCCTTTTTTTTCTGTTCAAGAAAGGAATCAGATGAAAACAGTGCCAGATCTGATGCTAGAACAGATCTGCCTCCTTTCAGTCTCTGAAATTTCCAGCCTTTCAGAATTGCAAAACCAGATGCTTTAGAGGAGTAATAGCGACAATCATTACATCTCTATTCGTATAATTAAAGATACTATTCTTATTCATAAATTTTTCTAAAAACCTTAGAAATCTCCTGTAAAATATTGTAGGTTGAGACTAGCTGCTTTAGAAAGAAAATTTCAGGCTTTAATCTGTGAATATTTATTTCAGAATAACTGAATACTCTTAATTTACTCCCTTTCAAGATTATCATATTCTCAGCTCCAGGTGAAAGTCTCCAAAAAACTAGGCAAAAGACTGCTGACCTTGCTTTCTTTCCTAAAAATCAGCTGCTTCTTTTGAGGAACTCTGAAAAGTTACAAGTGCTGACACTTCAAAATTGTCAGTAAAATTTAGGAAAGTTCTAATATATTTATTCTGATACATATATATGTGAGAGAGGGATGATTCACATAAGTATGAATCATGATATTTATTAGATAAATGATATATCTATTAGAATGTGAATGTGCATTTCTTAAAACAATTTGTGGTTCTTTTGGTTCGTAACAATAAAAGCTCATTTAATTTCAGTTTTTACAGGATAGTCAGTTACAGTACAAGGTTTTTGATTTCATGAGCTAATGCTAAGGTTCCCAGCAAGTGTCTGCCTTGTGAGTTAATCTTGCACTCATTATCTACACCAGCAAAAATACACTCTTGTGACTGAAAGAAATGGTACCTTAACAGAAAAAAAAGGAAAGGAAAGGAAAGGAAAGGAAAGGAAAGAAAGGAAAGGAAAAGGAAAGGAAAGGAAAGAAAAGGAAAGGAAAGGAAAGGAAAGAAAAGAAAAGAAAAGAAAAGAAAAGAAAAGAAAAGAAAAGAAAAGAAAAGAAAAGAAAAGAAAAGAAAAGAAAAGAAAAGAAAAGAAAAGAAAAGAAAAGCAGCTGCCCACTGTAATGAGAGAAAACAACCTGAGCACAATACTCCTTGAGGACCTGTTTGAATTGATACATAACGACAACCATCATCAAAACAAAGACAATGTCATAGAGCTCAAAAAAAAAAAAAAAAAAAACAGGTATAATGAGAGGTTGTAGTAGTATTTCCAGTAATAAAACTATGTTTCTGGCAAAAGCCTAAGTAAAGACTGTACTAATACAGCCATGGAAAGAAGTAACAGGATTGGATTTCGTTCTAAGCAATCCACTGTTATTTGTTTTTTTTTTTGCTATAAAGATGAGTTAACAGTTGAAGGAAAAAAAAAAATACATTACGTGGTGCAGCAAAGGATTTAAAAAAAATTCTTTGTGCATTCATAGATCAAGAAAGCTAGGGAGAAACAGAGTGTTTTCATGCACAGTACCTTACTCTCTTTCCAGTTAATGTGTTAATCTCCCTGTGCATGTCATTCACATTAACCTTCACTCAAAGAGACTTGCAAGTGGAGAGGTCTGATGGAAGCACAGCCCAAAGTCTTCCAGGTTTGTGCCCCCTGCTGTCTGCTTTTTGTCCTGGCCTGACCCACGGTCCTGCAAAGGAGGGCCCTGTTGTACAGTACTTATTAAAGGTAGGCTCTTCTACTTCTCAAAAAGATAAAAAATGCAATAACATGGCCCTCAGTACCTACCCACTTTTGCTGAAGTGACTACAGTGAATCTATATTCTGCTCCACTGCATATCTCAAAGACCATGAGCCTGGACTTGGCTCCTTAGTGAAGTCAGCAGTTATTTTGCTGTGGACCTACAGAGGTGGCTTCCATGGGCCTCATTCATACCTGAGCTCTAGTTTCCTAACCCATGTCCAGCGGGATGGCATGCATGGCCCAGAGCTCATCCTGAACCTCGGCGCTCCTCCAGAGTTGCTGTAGTCACACCGTGAGCAGCAGGCATGCTGCAGGGCAAATTCAGGGGTTAACGTTCCTGCAAGCAGGAACAAAACTTTTAAGCGTGTATTGCTGTAAGTGCACAGAGATCCCCACACTGGAGAGGCACACAGCTATGAGGATGGCATGAGCTGTCTGAGCAGAGATTTCAGCAGTGGTGCTTTCATCCTGCCCAAAAGACCCACATTGGCAGCAAAACCAAGGGATAGCTCAAGGGATAAGCCCAACCACTGCTGGGCTTGAAAACAGCCCCAGAACAAGAGCAGCACAGCAGCAGCATCAAGTGGCACTTGGTCCCCCCCTGACTGACCTCACCTTACCTCAGCCTACCATGTTCACAAAGTTCACCTGCACTTACAAAGGTGAATTGAGACCTACGTGCTTGTCAAAACATCACCTGTCAAGACATGCGAGCATTTTCTTTGACTCATTCCTGCTTTTCTGCATGCCACCCTCCTCCTTGGCTGTTATCACAATCTCCATGCTCAAGCCCTGCTGGCCAAGGGAGGGTTGATAGCGCGTTGGAAGTTAACTGCCGGGAGCTCTCTCACAAGTTCACAGAAGGGAATCAATACAAACACAGAACACAGTTTTCAGCTTCTCCGTTTACTGCTGATATGGTGGAATATTAAAGTCCAACTTTTATTTATTGAGAGCTCTATTCTAGACTTACATTTGCATTATCTGTTGTTATGCATACAAGAAACGTAAATTGTCAGTACAAGTAGAGTAACCCCAGAAAGCACGTTGCACTCAACTGAACTATTGCATTTTTCTAGAAACACAACTTTTACTCCTTTCTCCTGTCTTATCTACATTGTAATCTTTTATTCTTTGACAGCACAATGCTTTCTATAAGAGTTATATCCAGAAAAGTAACAAAACCTCTTTGCAGAGAGTGATACAAGTGAAAGAATAATACCAGAGAATGTGAAATAATGCAAGAGCATAAGAAATGTTGCCATATTTTGGTGCCAGTAGCTGTTAAGTCCATGAATTGTGACCCCTCTAATGTGTCAAGTCTATCACTTTCGGCATCCCTGATGCATGACTGAGCCTCAGAAAGAAAGAGCAACTTTATGTGCTATGTCTGCTAAATGTGAGGTCTGAGTACTTGTATATAAAGTCAGAAGACTTCAGGAAAAAGATCACCCTCATCTATAAATTTGGTTAAATTTTCCAAAGACCCTTTCATGTACTCTGTCTTGGAAATCTGCCCATACCAGTCCCCCCGGAAAGTGCTGAATGTTTCCTCCTGTAAAACAAGCTCTTCCATGAGCAGCAGACAAAGGACACCTAGCTTCAGATGGCTCTTCTATCCCTTACAGTCAGCAATGAGCCGCAGAACCCTACCTGTTTGCTTTCTTCTGGTTTTTCATTTCAGCTGCTGGTGTGACTTCTTGCTCCCCTTTTTGGTCTTTGGGCATTGGTCTGGTCTCTGATCAACAGTACAGTAACATCTGAGGTTTTTTTCTCCATACTGGTGCAGGGTCTTTCCCTTAAAAGTCCTGTGTCTATACAGTCGCAGGTTTTTTTTCTTTGTACATAGGCAGAAGTGCAAAGGTCATCTTAAGGTCAGAATTCAAGTATTTTAAGAATATGAAATGCTTAAATTATAGTTTTGCACACCGGTCTGCGCAGATGTTCCTCCCAGCTTTACAGTCAAAGGCACAAGAGGGTAAGGATTTCAAAATGAATCTGTTGATTTGTTTTCTCCCCAGGAACCTGGAGGACTAGAGGTGGACTACCAACAGTCAGAATAACGGATGACCATCCATAATAATTTTGCATTATTTCAAGCTAGAAAAACCATACCCAGTTTTAAACGACCAGAGATCACAGAATGGAAGAGGAATAACATGCCTGCATGTTTTACTGGCAGAATTGGGTCTTAGCCACCCAGAAGGGCCTTCAGGGTATATGACTTGGCGTTGTTTCTGGTGCATATATGTGATTAGTGGGGAGCGAACTTGTAGCAGGGCTGGACTCTACAGGGCCTGGGAGCTGTATCATGATGTATAGGTCTCCATAAGCATGGGGTTAGATACACACAGTCTATAGCAGGATGCCCAAACAGGACTGCCACTTTACTGACCACATCCACAGTACCGCAGCCATGTGGCTCCTGGGCTGGGCTGGGCAGACATCAGCTCAGCACCACGTGGTACCACAGGAACCTCTCTGTCTTCATGTATGTCCTCCTTGGGGCTCCTGAATTTTTAAGGGCTGATTGCCCACCATTTATCCAGTACAAATCTTACACAAATAGCTATGGTGCAATCTGCAAAGAGGCAGGAAAATGAGGATGAAATTCCTACTTTTTTGTGTCCTAGACTGCTGAATAAGAGGTATCACAGGAGTAGGTGAATTGGCTGTTTTTTTCTTTGATATCGCATAAGTAAAATTAACAAGCAGATTCTTTGTTCATTCCAAAGACATCTTTTACTTCAGATTTACTACCATGTCACTACAGAGACAAATTTTGTTATGATGTTCTCCAGAACCAAGCTGAATAATTGAATTGTCAGCCAACCACCTAGATGAGATTTTAAAAAAATATTTATGACTGTGGAGCAGAGAAGCATTGTAGTATTTTCAGTACACATTTGTTCCCTCTTTAAGGCTTTCAGATCATTCAAATGGAGTCAGTCATTATTATTTTAAAGGATGTTTCTAATATGTTATTATATTATCTCTACAGAAATTGAACATTCATCATTCCAGGCAAGGTCGTCATAGCTAGCAGCAGCTTTTGGAACCACAGATATTTATGTATTATGTATTGCTATCAATCACAGCAGAGGTATCAGCATTTTTCTTCTCAAAAGAAAACAGGTACACATACATCCTTATTATTCTCTTCTCTTTTGATTCTTGTTCTCACATAAGGCAACTGCTAGTTTTAAATCTTAACAACTTTTGGTATTTAATATTGGAAACTACTCTGGCCCATCTAGACTAGAAATTAGAGCAAAATTTCCCAGCCATCAGATAATGAGGTCATGAAGCAACTTCCTAAACGGAGAACTGCAGCCAGAAATCCACAGCCGGGTGAAGATGGAGACTGAAAATTTTATAAAGGTATTTGGTATAGCACTGCCAACTACAATAGCATGCAGCAGGACACAGTGATGCAGGAGACCTTCTCTAGTGTTACAATTATTCTATGTATTGCTAAACAAGGCTGCAATAGCACCTTGGCGCTACCTTCGTCCTCAAGGCTGTGGCTCCCTGGCTCAGTGCTCCCACTTGGGGAAAGGTTGGTGGTGTGGACATGCCATTCTGCATGCGGACCTAGGGTGAAACCAATGGCACCACATGTCTCCAGGAGCAGCCTCTGTGCTGCTGTGCCCATGAGCACACCCAGCCATCACCCTGCGTCCACGTGCCCAGACACGGCACCAGCAGAGCCAGCATCAGGGTGACCTGCTGGCCCCTCACTCCCCAGACAGCCCTGCTGGCCGCAGACGGCTCTTTGGAGCAGTTGGGAGTTCTCTGCAAATAGCCTTAATTAGTGACATCAGCGCTGATAACCAGTAATGCCAGCTGAGGTTATATCCAGCTATCACGGTGCCATAAACAGAAGTCAAACGCTTTCATATTAGCGTGATTAAGCTCTAGGTAATAAGAGACTCTGAAGCCACCAGCATGGCATTTTAAATAGATTACTGAAACTTAACATAGTCTTTATTTGATGTGGGCTTTATCTTCCAACATGGGGTTTTGTCAAATCTTTCCGCTCCTTGTACAAGCGCTGCCAAACCTAGCTGTTATCATCACGAGCAGTGCTGCCAAAGTCAGGGGTAAACAGAAGTCTGTACAACAGCATGAAGCACAGCAGGCTGTGGGCAGTAGGAAAACAGGCAGTAGCCTTCAAGCAAGGAGCTGAGGAGGGATAAAGGAATAGCATGAGCAAATAGAAAACAATCTACATTTTAAAACTGAGTGAACAAAATTGTCCAGACTCCCAAAATAGATATCTAGCCCTTTTTTCTAGTGAATAAGTTATGAGGCTTCCTATTGAGTTTTTCATGCCAAATCTCTGGGTTACACATAAATGTATTATACAATGAAATCTTTTCTATATTGATCACACTTTTTTTTTCCCCAAAAAGAACGGGTTTTATTGCTCTTGAGTAGATAAGAGATGTGGTTTTACCCCTAGACAGTGAAACTGGAATATCAGCATAATCCTTCTTAATACTTTCTTTGCTACTTTAGCTGTGTAATCGTTTCCAAAAATATCTGTGTGACTAGGGATCCAAGAGAGCTCAACAATAGCTCCAATCGATTTCAATTGTTCACACAGCTGTATGACTTAAGAGAATATCCTTTATCCTTATTTGGATTGCTAACAGAGACCTAGCAAAATCCTGTAGGATTTTATCTGTTTGTGTGAAACTGCCTCCTGAGTAATATTAACCTGCCAGTTTAGAGCTGGGATAATGCAATTACCTACAGCTAGATCTCGCAGCCCTGCTTACATCCATGAGCACAAAAAAATCTCAGGAAGTATTGAGTAACTCATAGGAAAAAGAAATCCAGACAGTGTGATGAGGGGATACATAAATTAGTGTTTCCAAATTTACATGGCTGAACTCAATGGGAACTTTCATGGATGCCTCTAGGCAGTATGCATCCTTCGCCAAAATTGAAAGATAAGTATTCTACCAATACATTAACGTTAATATCTCATATCCATATAATTAAAATTAAAGACAATACTTACACAGTAATTTTTAGAATATTACAAGGCACAGATGAAGGGGAGAAGCAATTTGCACTGACAGGTTACTAATTCATGTCATTTTAACTATATGAACTTATACCAAAGCTTTTAAGTATTAATGACACCCATCACTAAGTCATCAGAGTTAACAGAAACAATTAAAACACTGGGAGCCAAAAAGTTTAGCTCTATATTTTCCATGAAAAATGAATTTTTTTCAATCATTTAGAGCTTTTCTTTATCTTGAAAAGTATATTGTATTTGATTCCATATCTAACCTCTCCGAAGACATCTTTCTAAGGAGGAAATGAAGTCTTCCCACCTGCCATGCTAGTGAGTACCATTTGACTCCCAGAGCAATATAAGGCCAGAGTGAAAGTGTTTTGCTAAGCCATGCCAAAATTTCAATGCTTAAACACTTCCTATAAGAAACTGCTTAAATGATGCCAAGAAAATGTGGCTATTATCAACACATTGCTTCAACTATGAAGCAGATATCAAAAACATTTATTGATAGCATGTTTAACTATTTGGTTTGACTGGGGTCAAATATTTGTCACATCTTGAAAACACTGGCACAAGCCTTCAAAAACACCATGAATGTTGGTTTAAATATATATTCCTATTGTTCTGAGGTGGTCTGTCTTGGTTGACATAATTTGAAATACAACTTTGAGATTTTCTTCCTACACTTCTGCCCATATGGTCACAGTCAGCAGCAAAAAAATCCAGCAGGGTAAAGGGTTGTAAAGATTCTCGTGGTTTCAGAAGGGTTTCTGAATAGTGCTTAGAATTAACTTATTTTTCTGAAGTTTCTAAACAAGTTCAGTAAGTACCTAAGTTCCAACCTCTGTTCCCTAGCCATTGTGAAGTTCCTGCTCCTACAACAGTGTGCTACATCTTTAGATCATAGCAGGCTTCCACACTGCTTTTCCGTTAAAGAAGGCTAAGACCAAGGTGATCTTTCAACTGCTTTTTAAGCTTGTTTACATGATTTCCAAAGTATTTCATCCTGTTTTCCCAAGCGAGCCAGCACTGAGGGCTCTCTTTCAAAGAGTTTTCCAGGAAATGTTTGATAGCAGTTATCTACAACATGAAATGATATATCAGCAGCATAAAACCTCCGTAAGCAAAGAAAATTCCACTATATGGTGCTTTTTTTTTTTCTCTTTACAGAAAATATCTCATCTGACAGCTTTTGTCTTTCTTCCTATAAATTTAACATGGTGTTACTTACACCTATGGAAACTTTCTCAAGATGTGTGTTACAGCACACTTTTTGCAGGACCACACACCAGTTTCATGGGCTGTCCACATTGCCTCCTTTGTATTTATATTTGCATTTATGTTTGCCATATTCCTTCCTTTGAAGACACTATCATTTTTCTTCATCAGCACTGCTATCTCACACGCCTGCAGTTCCACTCCTGACCTATATTTCTACATATGCTTTCTGCCTGTTTACAATATCTGAATGATTCTGGTGAGAAACCCACTCAATCTGACATGTTTTCCCAGTATGCAATATGTTATGTACGATGTAAGGTCCCACTCCAGTTGAATATGTTTTAATGATCCATTTGCACGATTTTTAGGTAGATGAGGGTTGGAACTAGATGATCTTTAAGGTCCTTTCCAACCCAAACCCAACCCATGTTATGATTCTATGATTTTATGATTTAGATTTTCACTCTGTGATGGTCAGGACCACTATGACATAGCAGTCTGGACAGGAGCCAGTGAAAAGTCGATGCTGACAGAGGGGAATGGTTTGTGGTCCACCCCGGCACGTTTCCTCTTCTCCATTTGAAACCTGACCTCCTCCCTTGCAGGGCAGACACTGGACCAGCCTGAGGCCAAAGTGGGACACAAACCTCCAGGCTGGAAGGAGTGCTTTCCCATTAAGCAGGTAGTTAGAAAACCTCACTGTGCCCTCATTTCCGTGAGATCTATTTTCATTCTTTTTATGTGTCAGTCAGATCAGGTTCCTCAGAAGAGATAAGGTACAAGACTCAGTAGGAAAATGACAGTACTGTTACGCAAGTTCTTTCTAACATTTCCTTTCCACTTAGGAGATTTTATTTTGCCCTCTTGTCAGAACATGGCTTGGTCGACTGCTAGTGACATACAACTGAGGAACTAGAGCTATCAGTTCTTAGACAATACATGCCAATCCAGAACACAGGAACACTTCTCCTCACCTGACTGGGAACACCAGGTTTCCTCTCCTTTGGGTCTCACCTCCTAAAGGTTGATGAAACTCTTGGCTAAGACTTCTTTGCTGCCTCGAAGAGGTAGCTAAAGCATGAAGCTCCACTGGGCAGGGCCCTACAGCCCTGTTAAGTGTGGCATCGCCTTTGCTAGTAAAAGGTCATAACCTTTGTATAATGTCTGCAAAACCTTGGACCTAGGACATGTCAGGCTGGCTGTGTTTGATTTGTCTTGGCCTGCCTGGAGCTTTGTTTTAGCTAGATGCGGTGTAACAGCAATTATTTACCTACCAGGTCAATATTACCTAATTTCTTTAAGTTTTAGCTTAGCTTTGTAGGGTTATGCATTAAAATATCTATTGTTATAATACTTTTGAGATTTCTGTAGATAATAGATAGTAGAGGAGCAGTAGTTATTTTGTGTAGAGACAGGTATGAGCCTAGAATAATGTAGAGGAGTACAAGTAACGGATGGTAACAGAGGTTTTGAAAGTGTGGAGACAGGATGAAACCAGAGGCTCCTGGGCTGTAAACAAATCGCTGATGATCAATTATTGGTCATCAAGCCCTTTACTGGGAGGCTAATAAAACTGGCTTTAGAGATAACAAAGGGAACAAAGAACAAATATTGAACATGTGCAAAACATATTATGTATAGTATATTTAGACATAAGGTTGAATTGTGGACCAATGAAGAAAGAGCAACGTGCAGTGCATGCTAGGAAATATATAAAAATAGCCCCAGGCAGATTCCAGAGGAGAGAGGAAGAAATCCTCAGCAACATCATACTTCTTCCAGTAGAGGACTCAGGACACTAACAACTCACCATAATCCTTACCCCTGCTTCTTGAGGAACACCAGAAGGGTGAGCATAACACTGGAGAAAAGAGTAGAGACAAGAAATTTGGTGTGTACCAGTTTCAATGGCATCATGACTGGGAGTGAGCTATAGCAATTGTGAAATTGGAAGTGTTCGCTTAATCAAAATGGAACCAAAAAAAATAATAACTCTTTGATTAGACTGCTAATACTTTAATTAATTCTTGGATTGATATACAAAGATTTGATTTTTCAGCCCATGTAAATTGCATGTTGTGTTTTGTTTGGTACCCTGACCATGAAGCTTAGCTGTAACTGTGGATGCAACACAAAAACACATTAAGAAAGTTGTTATTCCCAGGAGAATATGGCCTGCATGATGACAAAAAAATACCAAGTGCATGAGACAGAGGTTGAAGTATGAGTTAGTACTAAACCAAGCATATTATCTACAGGAGACAGAGATTTCAGAGAAACTGTTCAGTTGTGCCTATTGCTTGGAAGAATAAATAAAGCCTCCTTGGTTTAGAGAAGATGAACACTTTTTATTCTGACAGCTCTGTTTTCCCATTAGTAGCTTCCCATGGCATTGCCATCAGACTGTTGACAGAAATGTGGTTTTGCAAGTATTAATTTCTAGAGGGGGTGGCTCTGTCCCTTAGGCCATAATTTTTGTCACTATAGAAGCAGCTTTTCACATTGCTAAAATTAGTCTTTCAATTGACTTTGCTAGCAGAAATATGAAAAATGTTTCTGAAAATCCTTATTAAGCAAATTTCATGGAGATATTTATTGTAACTTCCTGACATTCTTAAAAAAAAAAAAAAAAAAAAGAAAGCAAAACACAGAGTACTCCTCGGAGGTACATGCACGCATTTAAATAACTTCTCACAAAAATAACAGGATGAGAAAGAATGGTCAAGATGACAATAGCTGTACTATAATACATGCCAGCGTATCCAGTTCCATTACTAGCATCTCATACATTGTCTGAACTTTCCGCCTTTTTATCTTTTTATTTTTTTTAAATAACAAAGAAGTAGACTGGGGGGCTGAAGGATAGAAGGTCCAGCAGAACTGGAAAGAAATTGTCCTCTTTTTCATACACAGTCTCTTAAGGCTGTTGTTGGCATATTTCCAGAGCACAACTGCCTGTGAAATACTACTTGTGAAACCTGAATGTCTACATCTTTACTTTTTCTGGGAGACCTCCAATTCCCTCTTCATTAAGTTAGGTGTAAACGTTACCTCCAGAAAAATAATCTTAATGTGTCTGGGATACTATCTCAGAGAGAAAAGCTCACTGTTAGTAATAAGAGTACTTTTAAAAGGTCAAAAGGACAAACAAAAGAAGCTAGAAGAAAGAGAAGAGGAGCAAAGAAGAGCATGGTCAGAGCTGTGAGGTCAGTAAAAGGAAAGCGTGAAGGGAAGAGTGAGCAGAGAATATTTGTTCTTCTGCAAAAAAAAAGCAAGACCTTTTTTAAGTGTGGCATATAATAACAGCTCACAACCATTTCTGAAGAACTCAGACTCATCCTTTCCAGTGGGTTAGGTATTACTCTGCCTCTACAAAAAAAAATGAAGACAGGTCAGAGGGTTTCATTTCCTCAGTACAGATGAAGACAGCTGAGCACCAGCCTTGCAGGCAGCCAAGAGAGGAGAGAGATGGTGGGATACTCACCCTTGGATCAATCTCAGCTTTGAACCTGCTCTCCAAGTGAGACCAGCACCAGCTAAATTTGCTGTGTACCCAACTCACTTCACCACATAGCCTTGGCAAGTGCAACTTGATTTCTTTAAAGAACTGATTAGTGACCTTACTGTCATTTAACGTGAGCCATACCTTTCTGGTTCTGCTCTCTGAATGAGAAAAGTCATCCAAACAATGGTCTTACCTGGTGAAACTAGAGCCTTACATTGTTCAAATAATGTTTCCTTCTGTCTTCTGCCCAGTGGCCAAGCACAGCAATGATAGGCAGTGATATGACAAGCACTTGAAAGCCTTGAATAAAACCACAGAGGAGTCTCAGAGATTTGACAACACTATAGACATTCAAGTCCTCTGTCAGTGCTGGGCTGGCACCAGAAGTTATTTACTCACTTAAGTAGCCTATTCATTTTCCTGTCCCCTTCTTATTGCTCTCTGTCATAATGCAATATAAATCCTTTTTCCCTGATTAATTGTAATATCATAAATGTATCACTGGACTTGAAGTTCTACCCTTAAGCTAGCATGGCTCCACAGATATCAAAAGAATTCCTCCTAGAATGTTAACTTCTATTTTTGTCTGTGTCTGCTGGTTATTGCTCACATGATAATAAAGTTCCTGTTTTCAAAAAGAAAACACAAAAGGAGGGAAACAAAAATGTACTCTGTATGTCTAACTAGTCTAGAAGAAAAGCCATGCTTTTCAAGCTCTTCCTATGCTGGATGATACTGAGAAATATCTATCATGGTTGTGTCTGGAAGGATTTAAGCAGGGCACAAATACTGTGCACATGCAGTCAGAGCAAGCTTGATGGGGGATTTAGGCACTGTTCATATGAACGGATTTAAACTAATGTGGTAGTATTCATTGGAATAAGTGAAGAACGTGGACATGAAGAGATAGTATAGTTCAGCTGATATGTAGTACTTTGTTCAACTTCTGTGACCCGGTCATGATTGAGTATTTTGGCAGTGGAAGTGATTTTGTCAGCAACTGAACTCTGCAAAAACTCTGGCTATGCCAGTGGTGCGATTACCTAGCTGCTGGAGGGAGGTGCTCAAAATGCATATGGGGCTTTTGAATTCTCTCTGAGTCCAGCAAATTTACTGGTTGATCTTTTTACATTGTCTATGCTCCTAGTCGTAGGGTTAATTTTCCTTGCAGCTGATTTTTTCATTAGCTAGAGTATAGCTGCAAAGACACTACATAAATAGGAAAAAAGAGTCTGGCATGGTTATGGGCAAAAGTTAAAAAGCTTATTTCCTCTCTCGCAAGCAATTTCAAATTTCTGAATACAGTTGCATCCCAAATACGGGAAATGAGATGAAATACTGGTTTGTTTGTTTGTTTTTCAAAATTGAAGTTAAAAAAAATATATAGTTTCAGTTCAAAGTTCTCTAACGTTTGCATGTCTGTAAACTTCCAGAAAAGATATTCAGCTTTCCAGAAAACATCAAACACCTCTTGTTAACCTCCTCTGAGTATGACAGTTCTGTTTCACGGAGTGGAAGCAAGTCCAGCTAGAAGCATTAAGCAGTGGATAAATCATCATCCCTGATTCATGGATGTCTGTAATAAACTTTTAAGAGAAAGCTCTAGATGTACTGGAGTGTCTTAGTGGACACACATGGCTTGTAGACCATGAGAATCTATTCAAAGTAACCTGGGTAGATTTCAACTCAAAGGCATTATGGTCTTCAAATAAATCTTTCTTAAAATAGTCTTTCTTTTCCTAGTCCCATTTTGAAATTCTGTTGGACATGAATACACATCCCAAAATATGGCACCCATTCCTATAAAGTTCAAAGTATGGCATCTCTAGTTGATGCAACATAGAGCTGCATCTACTGTATATAAATGAATCATTCGCCATATGACACCATCACAATCGCGCAACTTTCACACCTCCCCATAATCCATTGAAAAATACACCCTTACAGCTCCAGAAATCGTCAGACCCTCAGGATCTAAGCTTTACTTTGGGCCATTGACTGAAACATTATAATGTTCTTTCAAGACACTCTCTCTTAGACCATACTGGTATGTTATTCTCAGAATGCTTCAATTGCAAGTGTTTTTCTTTCTGTCTCACACAAAATCACAGAATAGTTTTTCCGTGAAATGCTAGGAAGTTAAAATCCTGCATATTGCTCAGACATCAGACAATGACTATATGTAAGACATCAGAGGATGTTTTGGCCTTCTGGTAGGCATTGCTATCATCGGAGCATATTCCCAGAAATCAAGTGAACAATAGTGTCACATGTTTGTTGTAATTTAAGGAAAGATTAATTAGAAACGAAGCAACAAGCTTGAATGCAACAGGAACCCAGAGTAGCATTCACAAAGGCATGCACAAAAGCTATCTCTGGACACAAGGTAGCTTTATCTGCTGAAACAGCAAGGAAGGCTGACACCAAATAGTACTATAATCTCAGAAATTGAAATGTCACTCTGTGAATAAATGACAAATGCCACATGACCAAAAATTCTTTTATTTAGAATACAAAGACGAGATATTTTAGCTGCATGTCTCTTGAGAAATCACATACATATGCGAGACATCTCACAGTTCCTTTGCAGTTCCTTTGCAGATATTAACTTTATAGGCAGGAATCCAAGAAAGCTTTGGCCAAGCAGGAAACAGCAAGTGGAAAAGGCTTCAGTCATTACCAGCTTCCAGCCCTCCCACGTGTCATTATCACTTCTGACAACATGAAAAATTATTCCCCTTCTCATTCTCCTCACTTCTTAAACACTTTCTCCAGAAGATCAAAATGAAGCATGTTTTTGTTATGTGGACAGGCTGGATGAGGTTAGTGATTTTTATGGAAAGAAAGAAGCTAGACATGGCTGTCTCCTCCAAAAACACCTGTTCCCTAGCTTTGAACATCTGATTACACCACAGCTTGTCTCTGTTTGTATACTTTTGGCTTGTGTTTTCCCCTGTTGAGCACCTTATGAAATGCTGCTGATCTTGGTCTGCAGCTTCAAGAGACCTGTGCTGCTCACCTGCTTGCATGCCCAGCATTTCTTTCACAGTCTTGCAGATAAACCTCTATGCAAGAAAGAAAACTAAAGCTGTCAAATGTCCTAGAGCTTATATTTAGCAACAGCCTGGATATTCCCACTCTGTAGAATTTGATAGCAAATATTTGCAGTTGAAAGCTCCAGCCTGAGCACATGAAGAAAGCTAACCATCACAGTAAAGAGAGCTAAGCAAAGTACAAGAGAGTTTGTTGACTTTTTTGAAAGGAAAATATGATCTAATTTGACTCCTAAACATTTATTTATTTTTTTCAATCAATTCTCATAAAACAGCTTCAGGGTAAAGGAGCATGAAGGTACTCCAAATTACTTCTAGCCAGTGATGATGCCATTGTGCGGAAATCCCACGGATTTAACAGTGAGACCTGCATCTGTGATTTTGTGAAGAGTACAAGAATCATATTTTTATTGGTTGTGGGAAAGCTGATGTTAAGCCAGCTACTGCTAAATACTAAGGTCCCAGTTTTTCACTCCCAGCAAACTATGTTTCATGCAGAAATGCCATGATCTGGGGGGCAGAGAATACAAGACAAAGTTTATTTTTAAATCATGCTACTGTATGCCCTATTTTCAGGTAGAAATCCATGCTATTCCAGCATCACTGAGATTTGGGTTAACTAGTGCGCTTGATGGTGTTTTGTGATTTCTAATATATAAATCCTGAAAGGTGTATAGACTTCCAGGGGAGGCAGATGTCTGAATACTTCTGCAATTTTGGGCCTCAGAATAAGCACCTACCAACAGATCTGCTTTATTATGTCCTCCGATCTGTGAAGGCTGCATATAACAAAGAAAGGCTTTACAATGCTATAGCCAGAACCTTTTTTTCAGATGCTAAAACTTTAAGGCACAATCCCAAGACTATACCTTCCCTTCCACGGAAAGCATAAAAAAAAAAAAAAAAAAGGTATATTTCAAACAGTGATATAACAGAGACTTACAAATGTTTATCATCAACCTGGAGATTGCATTTATCAGCAACTTTCCATCAGCCTTCGAGGTGCCCTGCAGTGTCCTGTAGGCATGCTGTCTCCCCTAGGGCACCAGGACTGCTTCTCCCAGGGGCAGCAATCATGGTTGTATGTCCTGGGACTCCCCAGTCTCAGCGTGTGTTTACTGTCTGATGGAGATTTTGCAGTACAAAGTGACAGGCTCTGTGCCTCTTTTCTTCTTTTTCACTTCTGGTTTTTTTTTAGAAGGTTGTCATCTCTTCTTCCACAGTGTCTCTGAGCCTGGGGAAACAACCTCCTACAAACAACATGCAGCTTTATGCAGCTTTGTAACACCACTGCTCTTTTTTTTTTTTTTTTTTTTTCCTAGAAAAAGGAGCACAGGCAACTGATGATAGGAGACAACAAATGGGAAAAAAAAAAAAAAAAAGAGGGAAGGGAAGGGAAGGGAAGGGTGAGTGCTCAAAAATAATCATGAGGACCCCAAAGGGGGGCACAGAGCAGAGCACACCACTCCCAGCAGGCTGCTGGGGGTTGTTGCCCCAAGTAAGGTGCCTTACTTGGCTACAGAAGAGTGGAAGCAAGCCCCACAGTCACAGACTCCCCTCTCTTGTGCTCCTTCTTGCTGGTGGCATGGACAGACCGTGTGGCCAAAGCCTGGAGCACATCAGCAAGGGGGTCCTGTGATTTACTGGGGCTTCATATAGCAGAGGCAAAAATGGAGAGGTGAAGGAACAGGTGGAGCCAGAAGCTGTGAGAGGTACTGGGGTAGCCAGGGGAGGGAAAGCAGCCCAGAACATTCATTTACATGTGCCCTCAGTTCCCCTGCTTGCCACACACAGGCCACTCACAAAGCAGCCGAAACTGCAACACAGACATGTGCGTGTCCTCTGCTCCATCACAGGGACAAGGTGCAAGTACAGGCTGCCCCTTGGGTTTTCTCACACGGTAGAGATGTCCCACCAGCTGGTGTCCAGACAGGATACAAGAGTAAGGAAATGGAGTCTGAGTGGAGCACAGGCATGCTGAACACAGGACAGTTTGGAAGTGGACCAGCTGTCACTCATGCTGAGCGGGACCTGCCACCTGCATGTGGAGGTGGAGGTTGTACAGGAGGGGTAGCAAGGAGATGCCACCTTGTGGTGGTGGCAGGGGTCCTGGTTGCTCCTCTTAGAAGACTATCAGCCTAGAGGCAGATTTCTGCATGAATGGCTGAGGGCTGCAACTACAGCAAATCCCTTGGTGATGATGGAGGAAAGCACACATTGGTAATTTCTGTGTCAGACTACCTGCTCTGTGGAGGGTCCCCGCAGGGCCTGGAGGAGGGAGGTTTGGACCAAGCTCTGTGTGCAGACCAAGCCCTGCCCTCCCTCCTCCATGGCCAGGAGGACCTGGACCCCAGCCGAAACCCACGCAGTCTGGCTAGAAGAAGCCCAGCGCTCCCTTCCTGAGCCTGGCCAGGGTGGTGGCAGGGTGCAGGGTGCTGAAGCAGGACTACGGCAGGGACAGGACTAACAGGTTGATTAACAGCATCCTTCCCTGAAGGGACAGGCCAGAGCAGCCCTGCCGGCTCTGTAACTGCTCTGACACCCTGGCCTGGGGCTCATTCCAATTTGAGGCCATTTCTCCTGCCTCAGCTTTGTGCAGCCCAGAAAGCACCAGCGGCTCCCAGGGCTCCAGCTGATGTCTACATGGGTGCGATTTGCCTGTCTCTGCATTTCTGAGTCTTCACACCCAAGTCTGATGTGAACATGTAAATCCTTGTTTCCAGTTGTCTGCAAAATAGGTGCCAACCCCAGCTTGCCAAGTGCCTTCCTGCCACTGAGACGTGGTTCATCCACTTCTGAGTGGGACTTGGACTCCGCAGTAAATTTTCTTGGTATTTTGGTGCCTTTTTCCATTGCTTTATTGGACTAAGGAACTGGACAAAAACCCTCTAAAAGCATAATTCCCTGCTTAAGCTTGTGTTTGCCTATTGTCAGGTATGCTATGTCAACAAAAATAAATTTGACACACACACTATGTTTTTCTGCAGTGTTCTTGTCAGGGCAAATAGTAAGAGATAGTGAGGCTATCTCAGGAAAAGGAGAATAATGGTTTGGAACACAGATAAGTAGTAAGTGCAAATAAACACATCCTCTTATGATTCAGGTTTTTTCCTGTTTTTCTGTTTTCCGTATACTTTTTCACTAGATATGGTCTTCATCACGGCCACACTATATAAGATACACCTTATTCTATTTCTAAACACAACTGCTGAACTGAGACTTATGTACAAGATGTCCCTGGCCTTTTCCTTATACATTTGAATCCTGAAATTATCCACACGTATGGTTTGGAAGATCTTTCTCAGTAGTACTGTCAAGTTCACCACCCTCACGCTTTCAGGCTAAATTTAGTCATATTAATGATACAAATTGTTTTCTGAAGCATCTTATCCCCAGTAAATATTGTTACAATAACAGTGACACGTACAAATATCTCTGTGGATTTGGTTCCATTGTCAAATGCTCTGGAAACGCTGCTTGCAATTTCAAGGTTATATTGAAGCTGTGAGTCACACTTTATAACTGAAAAAATAATGAAAAATAACCATTGGCCAGGCTCTATTTGGTAATTGCTTATGATTTATAATCAGTTTCAAATATCACTGGCCTTCAGTAAATAAAAATGTATGGTTTTGTTTACTTCCAGTCTAAAATTAAATCTTTTTTTCCTCTGAGTATATTCATAGCTAAGTTTTGTTAACTCATAAACTACTGTGATTGTTTTATCCACACTGTTTAAAAGGGCTACATCAACATATGCCCCCAAATCCTCTGTGGATGATTTCCTCTAAGGTCTGAAATGTCTAATTAATTCTATTTCTCAATTTTTTCAATAATTACGTCCTAGATCATTGGGAATCTTTGCCTGACAGCACTCTGAAGAACCTACATTAGGTACATATTTCTCCATAAAATTCAGCACCCAAATATTGTTGGAGTAGACAAATTGCTGCATATTTTCTAATTATTTACTTTTTTCTTGTTGTTGTTGTTTTATTTGTTTGGTTTTTGTTCTAACTTTTCTTCTAATATATTATTATTTGTGTTACATGGCATTTACAGTGTTGTTTGTCCAGCTTCAGCCCAGAAGCACAGTGTTTCTTTCCATGGCTGCTCTGAGCCAGTGTTTTTCATCAGATCTAAATGTCATCTGTATAAATCTCACTAATTTGAATGGCATGAAAAATTTATCACTTTTTCCTCTGGTGCCAAATGCAGCCTAAATAGACATCTGAGAAAACAGTGCAGCTCTGAAAGGTTTTATGGAAGTTCAAAAACCTCTGTTCTTTTCTTTTTCCTAATATGAATACCTGCCAGGAGCCCAGTGATGTACTAAGGACAGAAAGGTATTTGTTACTGACCATATCTCCTCTTGGAAGAGTAACAAACTTGTTTTGTTCCTTCAGGTCTATCTATAGACAAACAAGAGGTTTCATCTGTCTTTTCTATAACTACAAGAACTACTCTGTCAGTTCCTCCAGCCATCCCAGAGCAATAAGCGTATCCAGCTTCTTCTTTAAGCATGGCCTTACAATGTAAATGACTTGCATAGGTGTGAGAATTGTTGGGCAACTCAACCCTTTCCTGCATTATTTAATATTTGTGAGGTTTTGGTTCACTGGGGAATGGCTTCAAATTCTTTTTCAGCTTTTTATACTCATATTGTTATGTAGGCTTTAAATGCTTAGATCACCTTGACAGACTCAAAGGCATAGCACTTCTCCTCTTTTTCCATCTAATATGTATTATTTTATTTCATATATATCCTCCATGGGGTTAGCCTTGTGATTTTAAGCTCTGTGACTCAGCTGCCTTCCTTTGCATTCCCTTAAGATTATCCTTTAAATGTAATAATGCTATTTTTGGCGGAATGTTAGTTGATAGGCGTGCTGAAAATGAATACTACTCTGATTAACCCCTGACATGTCCACTGTCTCAGTGCCTTTTGCTCCTAGAATAATTTCTGAGCCAGGTCATTCACTTTGCCCATGCACACCTTGCTGACTCCTGCAAGCTCTTCCAAAGTGATATAATCTTTTTCAGTTCCTGGACCTTTTCCAGTGGTCCAGGCATCACACTGGCTTGTGCTCTTTGTCACCATGCACAACTGACATGGACTGTTCCTGTCCTAAATCTCAAACATTATCTGGTGTTTTCTCAAGAACTCAAACTCTCAAATATAGTTTCTGCATCCCTAGTGTAGCCAGATTTGTCAGATTTCAACTTCTTCTCATCCTTTCCTTTTTTTAAAGATTACTTCTATGTTTTATGTTCTCTATTCCTTTTCCATCTTCATATATCTTTCCTAGCTAGTTTCCAGTAAATCTTCCAAAACCATGCTGACGTAAAAAAATTTTTTTTTACTTTCTTTCTCTTTACTGGCAAACACTGCTTGCAGATCTTGAGTGCAATATTATTTAAATTCCCTTCAATTTGTTTTCCAAACTTCTTATAAAATCTCAGTGCTAGTGGGACTCTTTGAGCCCCTTTCTCCTATTTGGACTATGATCCAGTCCTGTGATCCGTTGCTACTTAAACCATCTGTTTTGAATTATACCCCATTCCAAACAGATGTGTAACATCTAAATCTTTGCATGCTCCCAGAGGCTTATGCCTTAAAGACACATTTCTCAGTATGTATTCATCGAAGCCTCTGACTCCACAGGATCACTGTAGCTGCCAAGAACATCTACAGAATCTCAGTGATCAGGTACTTTCAGCCATCCCCATGCCAAATTCCTTTCATCCCAATGTGACATTCTTACTGTCCCTACCCACAGCCATAACGGCCCAGGAGAGCTCTGATACAAAGAGCAGCTCTCCTTTCAGGCAAATAATTGCTGTTGTGCTTCTACAACATTCTTGCCTTCTGCAGTTCTCGTGTTAGTCCTCTAAGTACTGGGGAATGCAGCCAAACCTTTGTGCTGGCCAATAGCCAAGGGGCAAGCCCATGCCTGAATGAAGAAAAAAAAAAAGCAACCACAGCTTCACCTCAGCTGTAAATACATGGGCTGGGACTTTCCCGGCGACTTTGACGGGAAGTTCTTTCACCCCGCACAGACAGACAGGGCTTGCAACATCCCCTGATCTCTCCCTCCACTGTGCGCTCACCCTGGCTTCCACTAGATAAATGCCAGCGAGGCTGTCAGGGTTTCTGCGCTCTGCTCTGGGCAGTAGGACCTCTGCAGCTCCTCAGGCCAGCTCTTGCTCCAGCACAAACACCATCCCACCGGCTGGAAGGCACTGATTTGCCTAGGGGGAGAGCAGAACGTTGAGTGCACAGGTGAGTTTTACAGAGATGATCTGCAGGTTTCTCTCACTTCTGCAGGTGGGATCAGGGAACAGAATGGCTAGACTATCACTCTAAGAAGATTAAGTGGGCTTGAACTCAGCTATCAGTGCACTGACAAAATTTTACCAGGATTTTCTCCCTGCTAGACAACAAATACAGAGCCAGGGCTTTGTATTGACATTACACAACCTATTAGTCACTAACAGATGATGTACAGAAGCACTGAGACATAGGGAAGGATTCGCGTCTGTAAAGTTAGGGCAACCAGAACTTCTCATTAGCCAATTGGTATTCAGAAAGCTTACATATCTGACAGGAAGTTTATTTAATCTCTCAGAGGTGTTTGCTAGAGTTAAGGAAGTGGAGAAAGCTTCTGCAAATAAGTGTTGGTCAGTGGGTTTTAAACAATGAATCTGGACAGAGGATTTTCTTTCCTAAGCCATAGCTAAAATTCTGGTTTGAATTTTAGCAACAAGTGAAGATACTCCAAACGCATTTGATTTACCCCAAATCGTAAGCTACCAGTAATAATAGTTGGAGCTAAGGATTCTTTTCCCTTCTGTATTCACATGTGGATTTCATGTTTTCTCTTCCTGTTCAAGCAGCATACCGATATTAATCCTGTTTAATATTTTATAAGCAACAGGCTTCAGTGCTGCAGAAAGAAATGGATTTTTCTTAAACATTGTCTTATGCCAGCACCACGTTATTAATTCAGAGAACGTTTGCAGCGGTCAGAACTGTTAGTCAGCTTTGATATGGGAAAACTTCATATCCCCTCTAAATCCACAAACATAAACCATCACTCACAACATAGGCCATTTTTTTCAGATTGCTGAGACTTTATAAGACGATGAAATTAGTGGAAGATGTAAATTCTTTTTTAGATGTGGTTTTCTGAAGCTCCTAGTTTTGCTAATAGCAATGATTTTGACTAGCATGAAGTTGATATAACTGAGGTAGGACTGTAACTACATACTAAAATATTCCAATAGTCATTGAGGAATCAAGCATCCCTGTACTTTCTTCATTCACACTGGAATTTGCTTACACAAACATATTAAGCATTTTTTGTATTTGTACACTTTTAGGCAGATGGCATTTCTAAAATTAATTCCCTTAGTTAAACGCAGAGAACATAACTGGATGAGTGGTCTACTTTGTGTTACGAAATTATTAACGAAGTGTGTTACCTACATTAGTGTTTGATTTCAGAGCAGGAGCTCGCTTTGGAAGTGACTCTCCCACTCTCCACACCATGACTTGTTTCACATCACAGAGCAGCCTGGGACACTCTCAGCTGCTCCTGGGTGAAACAATCGCAGCTCTAACACCAGTTCAGCTCGCAGGGCCAGACCAGAGCTAGTTCAATGAAAACACCCAGCAATGTGCCTGGGTGGCATGGGTGTGAGGTGCTCAGAAACACCTTTTCCTCCCTACTAATCCATTCCTGTTGGGCCTCAAAAATAGAGAGACAGCAACCGAGGTCCTCGGGGAGGATACTTCAAATCTGCATATTTTAATGCCTCTATCACTGCTTCCCAGTCTGCTTTTATCAAAACCTGTTTATTTGATAGCTTCAAGACAACCATTTCTCCCATTCTGTTCTCAGTTACAGGGCTAGCAGAGTGTGCAACCTCAACATTTTACATTTCGCATGTTCTGCAATACATTTTATGGATGCTGGCATTTTGATTTTTTTTTTTCTAATTGGGTTTTTATGTATACTAACTCTAGTTTTTGAAAGCTGTTTTTTAGGGAAGAAAAGGTGAGGAGAGGTACTTGAATGTCACCTTTAAACGTGCTTATTGCAGATCAAATATTTACTTTTTTGTCCATGCATGTTCAAAAATAAAAAAGGGGTGGTTTTCCTCATTTGACTTCACTGTTTAGACCCACCTACTCACTTCTTTTTCAAAACTTTTCCAACATATATTCCTCCTAGTGAGAGCGTGGCCAATAAAACAGTAAGTTCACTTACTTGATGTCATAGACTGGGTGGTGAGAAATGGTTCAGATTAGTAATGTATAAATTCAGATTTCCAGCACTTGGTCTCTCCTCCCCTCTGAGGACCCCTTTACCGTTGAAGCCCACCAGCTTCCAGCTGGTTTCTTGGCCTGGTCAGAAGCACGCTTGGCAGACCAGCTCGTGTAACATCATTTAGGCCTCCAGTGTTCCTCTTCATCCTTTTCGTTTTGGGCTTTGCTCTCTTCCGTGTGGAGCATTTTCTGGGCAGCTAACTACAGCTCTCCTAACTGCTGAGTTGGCCTGGGCACGGTGCTCAGGTCGGGCTGCTGGGGTAAGGTTATGTCGCTGGTTATGTCGGTGCTGCTGGGAAACATGAGGAGCGGGAACAGCTGCCAGCAAAATTGTTAATTGAAGGACTGATGACGCTGCCTCCTGAGCTCATAGTGACTACTGAGCATAGCCCTGCAGACAGAATCACAAAGGTGGCTCGAAGCTGTCTTTTTACTTGGCTAAATCATCAATATGACACTTTTCTGGCCCTGAGGAATGCCCTAGCTTTGGTGGTGGTGGGCTGGAGGCAGTCCCAGCACTGCTGGCAGGGATGCCCCTGGCTCAGCAAGGTATAAAGCTCCTCTGGGAGATGCAGAGCCCATTACTTGCGTTGGTATACATGAGGTCAAGATTAAATCAGGAGTGAGGACTGTCCTCAAGTCTGGGTGATTTCCTTCAGTGTGCCTTCCTCAAGTGGAGAAGCCTCACTAGGGCAAATCTGAGTGTGCAGAGAAACCATTTCCCTAAGTGGCATGATATCCTATAAAAATAAGAATATTAATAAATCTGATACTAATAAATCTCATTTGAATTCTACAACCTGAACCGTGCCAGAGCTTCATATAACTTGGCACTTCTAAGGTGCTTAATTATAATAATCTGCTACAAACTGCTTCATCAGTGGTGAAAACTGCTCAGCCATCCACCTCAGACAAGTTATAGTACCTGAGGACTGGGATCAAAGTGTTTTGCTGCTGCCTGTCACCAAGCCATAAGTGATACCAGCTATGTGAGCAAGTTTCTGTAGGCCTCTAGATAAACAAGCCTGAAGTGCTAAGAAATTTAGTGAAGAGGTTGATTGCCAAAGAGCAAAAAACTTTTCTGGCATCATTAGAGCACCAGGAGTGTTTGACAAAGTGTCTCTGGGGTGGTCTTATGCTACAAGGAGTGTGAGAGCAAGAAATATGTAAAAGAAGACATGAGTACTCACAACAAGTGGTAATTATGCAATAACCATAATAGCATAAAATGGTAATACAATAAAGACAATGGGTTTATTCAGAAAACCCACTTCCTCATTTTCTATTGCAATTCCTTGCAGGAGCTGCAAGAGAGGGTCACCCTGCAGGAGGAAATTATTTTGTCCAATTAGGCAATTACAAAAGCAGCGTGACACTTTGTTTTGTACCTCCTGGCACTCATTCAGCTCACATTTACCCCAACATATACTGAGTAGATCTCAGTGACTTCTGGCAGTGTTAGGGTCGGGGTATTTTTTTGGTCTCAGAAGTGACTGCAGAGATATTTAAGGGGGGAAAAATCATGAAAAGCTCCCAGTGGATCTAAATTCTTTTGCTTGTAAAATTTGTAAAAGATCTATACAAGGAGAGCAGAAGGTCAATACTTCCCCTCTGTAGATCTAAAAAAAGATTTTTTTCTTAGATAGCTGGATTGGAAATTGAATTCAAACCTCTGGATCACCAATCTGCAGCACTACCAAAAGCAATAGTCAAGGCTTTTTAAGAGAAATGAACTCTAACAGTTGCTATTTTGACTGGTGATACACAGCAAGGAAAGTGTTTACTTAAGGAATTATTTGTTTAAATAAGTCATTGTAAAATAAGATTGAAGGGTTTTGAGCCAAATTCCCTATCAGCACAAAAATAAGTTACTTCCGCCAGCCTGGCCTTTGCTTTTCTTCACTATCTGTTTGCAAAGTGAAGGACTTTGGGTATCTGTAAGTGACCTCTTCGTTACCTCTTCTTTTCTCTTCAACTAATTTTAATAAGAACACATAAACTTCTCATTTGCCTCTGCTCCATATCATGTCCCAAATACCAACTTTTGCCTTCACTGCAATTGCACAGGTAGGGGCCTGATACTTCTTAACTGCATACTAAATGGTCTTGGTGTGCAGAACCGAAAGCATAACTTCTGCCTTGACCCCACATGTTTCATAGGGACAGGAACAAGAGATACCCAGAGACCCTGACTGAGACCCAGGATCATGTAGGTGACAGAAACTGAGGCGACTTCTCTCTGAAGACGGCAGCCTGCGTAACAGGACTGAGGCAGCAGAGATTTGTCAGAGATGCCGTGTAAGGTTTGCTGTGCCCTTGTGCAGCAGACCACGGCACAGGATAACACTGGCTGCCCCGTGCTGTACTGCGAGTGATTATGCAGCAGTGCTGTGCTCCCAGAAGAGTACCTGACATGAAGCACTCCAGCAGAGAGGTTTCATTCGTACCAACGCCTGGGCGAGGAGCCGAGGCAACGACCTACATCTCTGCAAACTCCTCCCCACTTGCCAGGACAGGGAATTAGAGGCTCAGCCATGTGCAAAACCTGAGCTGAACTCAAAGAGAACTTCGGTTGAAAAAACAAAAAACAACAAATTAGATCTTTCCATTTCTCAGTAGAGGAGGCTGCCCTCAACAGTTCTGCAAATGTTTGACAAATATTGCCTCTGTTGGTTTTTTTTTTATTACTATTTTTTATTATTTTTTTTTATTTTCAAAGCATATTGTTAAATTCAGGCTTCTCAGCAGTTAATTTTCAAAGGCTGTAGCTCCAGGTTGCTGTTTAAAGACTCTTAAAATCATAGCCTGAGTAAAAAGAGGAATTTCTATGTTGGGAAAGAACTATTTTTTTTTAAAAAAAATGGATAATTTTTCCTTAGTGAAAAATGCAACAGCATATAAAACTGTCACTTTTTTGTGTGAGGGACATCATTTCTTTCCTTCTGAAAATATCAGTGTTCATTTTCCTTAAGGCAGGCATGTTTCTGCAGATGCCACTTACTACAGTCAAGTAGGACACAAAAATTTTCAAGTCCCTGTAAAAGAAAGAAAGAAAACCAAAAGAAGAAAGTAAATATACTTAATTACTTCATATCAAGTGAGTAAGGGTGCTGATGAAGCTATCCACTGTTAAATGGAGCATCTTTAAACACTTTTTTATAACAGCATTTTAGTGTTTGGACTTGTGTAAGCAGGAATGCAGATTAATGAATTTTCTGTAAGAAAATCTGCTTGGCCACAGTCCAGACATGCTGCAAATCCGCATGTATTTGTTTTGGCAAGAAAACTTCACATTCATGCCACTTTTTCTTAAATCTTTCATCATATATTCCTCCCACTCCTCAGATTTCTAAGAGCACGAGACAGCCAAGCCCATCGTCACAGAGGCCTCTGAGCTGCAGCAGCCACCTCTCTTTTGATTTTATCCTAGGGGTCATGGAGCAATTGGGCTTCGTTTTCTTCCAGTTTATGCCAATCCAATCCAAAGGCAAGTTAATTGAAAATCAACAGTTCCGTTAGTATGAATGGGAAGACAATCAGGCTTATCATGTAGTCCTAGAGCTCATAATAAATATAGGATTTGAATTCTTACATTTTTAGTGTGCCAAAGGTCTGATTTTGGTCAGTTGCTGGTGCAATGCCAGTTAATTCCAGTCTTGGTGTTTCGTACTGATGAACTGTCAGTGACAGCTTTCCAAATAACCTACCCCTGCTTAGTTCTCTGTGCCTTTTGACAGACCACAGTGACATAGGATCACAGCTGAAAAACCATTTCTCACTTGGTTCCTTCTCTTTTGGCGGTATTTGGGGCGGGGGGGAGTAGTGTGTATACACCCTGCATTTTTTAGGAAGTTTGTTATTTTAACCTGATTTCTGTAGGAAGTGAGATTTCTCTGATCATGCTGAGGGATATGAGTGTATGTATGTTTACATGTGTCCCTCAATCACTTTCTTAGTGATGATTTCAAACAAATATACCAGGAGAAGAGAGAGCTCTGTTTTCCTTATGTGTCATAAAAAAGGCAGCTGAAGACCCCACAGAAGAGTCCTGAAAAATGAAAGACTAAGCTATGACTACATTCAAAGACCTGAAAATCCACATGAGAAGAAATGTTACAGGAGTGATCTCATGTGATTGGAAACAGCTTCAATCAGCACTTGTAATCAGCCAAGAAACATAGATCCCTAGGAAGCCAGGCTTCATTATTTCTAGTGTTATTCCTCTGTGAGACAGAGCTGTTTGTTAATGTCTCTAAACAGTAGACAAAAGATGCTCAGAAGAATAGCTTCACTGTGAGGGAAGACAGCCTCCGAGGACACAGCAGGAATCCAGCAGGTTCTTATCATGCACGGTGGGTCTGAAAACATGTATTTCAAGGTCTTAGGACATCTCCTGAGCGTTACAGCTGGGATAAATCCATTGCCCCAGCCCTGCACTGCAGGCAGGTCTGCCTCTCCTTCCCCTCACTCACATTCAGGTGTTTTATGAAATCTTTTCTTTCTCTTTGCAGTTGGATTAAAGCTTAATACCTACACCCCTTGGAACACTACAATGGCCCTAAAAAGGCTGAGGAAATTACTCAGGTTATAGCTGGGTCTTATGTGTTTATGGGAGCAGTTGGAGGTGGTGAAATTTCCAGCTCTCTCAGTACTTTGCTATGATGTAGACAACATTAAGCACATCTATTTAGGCCTATACTTCATCTGTTTGAAGAGCCTCCAGGCAGCTTTAGTGTTCTCCTGATAAAAAGCGAAGATGTGGGAAATGCAATGTCCTCTGCAGGAGGATTTATTGTCTCAAACAATTATTTTTTATCAGCTTTGTCAAAACTTGGAGCTCAGGACTTTCTGCTGAGAAGAACAGCAGATATTCAGTTGCTTGAAAGAAAATTCATGAATAATTTGCTGTGATATGTTTGTTAGGAGCTATTCTGCTATTTACTTTATGTCTTTAAGTACTGGATTAATCACAGGAGAGTAGTTTAGCCACATGCCTTTTCTCTTTCAGGTGTGTCAAACAACAGAAAATGCAGTTTATAATTCAGGGCAGATTTCGTTCTACAACTGTCAGCTTATAAGAAGCAGAATTTGTTATAGAGTGTGTTCTTTCTCTGTGGGAGTAGTAATATGAAATTTTAAGTAAATGAGATTGCCTCAGAGTACTGTACAAGTCTTTCCAAAGAGAGTTTTTAAATCACATTTCACTTGTTTTCTGCGTTACACCAGGATTAATGAATATTATGCATGTATGAAATACTTCAGAAAGATACATCCAAAGCTGTGATACTACATATGCAAGAAAGAAGTATTAATCATTCTCTTTTTCTGCTATATTTAATAGGTCACACTATTTAATTTTAGTGTATTAGGGCACTTTTGATCATAGATGACTCAGGTCTCAGACTTTTAAGACAAAGCAGGATTCTCATTTACCAAAAAAAGACAGATGGAGATTACTTCTACTTGTCAGTACATGCAGTAAACAGCTAAGACAATAATGAGAATTAACTCCATTCCTGAGATAAATTGTTTAACTTTGGAGAACTTGACAGCATGGGAAAGAAAAGACCTAAAAACTACCAATTGAAAAAGAATAATTCCAAAGAGAAATATGTACTCATTTACTTCTTTGGCTGAAGTTGTCTATGCCCATCTACGGGTACACAAGGATTTGACGGAAAAAATGAAAAAAGAGACTCAATACAGACAATGGCCAGTTCCACTACCTTTGATGCTCTTGGTTGTCGGCATTGTTCTTCATTGCCACCAGAATGAATACATGCTCGTAGCATGGTGTGAAAGCGCTGTGGTTAGTGCTAATGCAGCCTGCCGTTGTTTGAGAAGGGTGTACATTTATCAGTGGTAGGGAAGGATCAGGTGTACGTGGAGGCATCAGGGAAGCAAACCTGATTGAACCTGTTTAGTCTGTTCAAGGAGGTCTGCAGGGCAGGTCTGCAGGGCACAGGACATCTACAAAGGGTTTATTTTCACTGGTTCTGTCATAAATGCAATTAGCCAACTCAAGATCAGTTCACAGTTGCACAGCAAGATTAAGACGTATAATCACATCAAGTCTGATGAAGTGCTGGGTTTTCCGTCTGTACTGCTGGTGAGAATCTGTTTTCAAAGTGTTTTGGGCAAGACAGTCTCTGAACCTCTGTTGGTGAAACGAGTTTCAGCGCGCTCAGCCTTGCCTGTGTGGTTCAAAGTAGGTAAGTAAGTTCTTGAATCCATGTAGTGAACTCAGTGTTCTCAGGTTCTTCCTCACCAGGGAGATAGAGAGCTACGGTTGAAAAAGACCTTTAGCAGAGGCTTGAAGACTTGCACATATGGATGCTGTGTGAGAAAGTTCAGCTGATCCTTGCTCTAATGAGAATGAGAGATTTGGAAAAAAAGAGAACAGAAACAGACAAATCATCACTGCTAGAAGAGCAGTGAAGTCAAGGCAAGAAGTCATACCAGCAGCTTAAAACAAGGTCTACAGGAGGGCGAAGTGTGAATCCAAGCTGCTTATCCCAGATGTCCTGGTTTCCCTACTGGATAAGCAGAGTTAAACACCAAAGGTTAGCAAACCTGAGGGAAGAATTAACTTCTTTTTGCAGCAGAATACTGTTGGAGTTCAGCAGTTCAAGAAAGCAGCTGTGCAGCAAACTGAATTTAATAAGCTCCAAAGTGTTAGCCCAAGCGTCTCCCAATAGTTATAGGGGAAAAAAAAAAAAGAAAAAGAAAAAGAAAAAAAAAGAAAAACACTTTGAAACCTAGAGAAACAAGCTTTTTCTAGAAAAGCGAACCTCAAAAACAGAATCTTCACACTGATACTCTAGTACATGAGTCACTGGATATGAAGTTGATATTGTTATCATGACTCGTGTAACTGTGTATGATGAATTCATACAGACAAATCTACCCCCAGAACACTATATAATCAGCCAGATGTGTTATGTCAAGACCTTTATTTGCCTCCAAAATCTTGCAGTAGAACAACAGGCAAGCTACTCCAGAGAGGCCGTTATCAAGCTTACTACTGTTTATTATTTCCATAGCGTAACAGAGTCCCCACTGTTATTTACACGGAAACAGCAGTCAAAATATTTAGTTTACATAGAAAGAAAGCCTTTGTTTCTTCACTTTCTAAAGTCACAATCCCATAATATTTGTGTCATATATAATCTTCATGACCACCTTCAGAACTATGATTTTTACAATGATCTTAAAAAGGAAAAAAAAAGAAAAGAAAAAAAGAAACATGATAAATGGATCGGTGTTGTACATCTTGAGACTAGATCCTGTGGTGGACAACACCATAACCTTCCTCAGTCACAGCTGTGCTGGCCATTAACTTTCTTCTTACTCTACTTATTAACCTTTCTTTTATACAGCTATGGATCAAAGTCCTGGCAATGCTTCAGCCATTTATCTCCTCATAGTCCTTATATCCCACTTGATCATCTAAACTTTTGCCCTGAATCAAAAGATAAAAGAATATAGACCTAGCAGAAGATTTTGGAAAATTACAGAGGGAAATAAAGAGGTTCTGTCACAGCTGAGAGCTACCATGGGCCACCAGACAAGATCAATTGCTCAAAAACAGATTTGTTCACCTAGCAGAATAATAAGCAGATAATACTAAACTCAGAAGGTGCACAGGTGATGTTCCATGAGATGTAGAATCTCAGAGGAAAAACGAGGTCTGAAGATTTGACACCTGCTTAAAGACACTGCATTAAAAGCAGAGACGAAAAAGTTTGCAATGCAGAGGAAGGATTGCAGGAAGTCAGCCACATAGCTGAAGCTGTGAGTTCTTCAGAAACTTTAAACACAAAAAAGCATACAGAAATCAAAATCTATGGACAAACATAGAAGAACTGTACTGATATGTTGATAGGATTTGAAAAGCCACAGCACAAAAAGAGAAGTAATTAGAAAGGTACTAGGTATTAGAATACTGTAAAAACATAAGCTGCCAAAGGAAAATCAAGGAAAGTATTTATCCAACATTTAACTGAGAAAAAGCTATAGACTAATGACTCCAGGAAAGCCAACTCTCCAATGCCTCTTTTGCTCTACACCAGCAGTAAATAGATTAGAATTCAGGCTGAGTGACAGAAGAAACAGATTAGACCATGCTTAGGTGAGGTAAACGATTTGGGATCAGTGAGGCTGATGGAATTCACCTTAAATTGTTCAGGAAATAACTGAAGCATTTCCACAGCCATTAATAACTGTCTTTAAGAACTGCATGGAAGAGACAAAGTTTTGAAAGACTGGAAAGGTGGGAATAACAGCTATCCCGAAAAGTAAGAAGAAAGAGGAGGTGCAGAATTACGGC
Source organism: Chauna torquata (assembly GCA_013399475.1). Lineage (NCBI taxonomy): Eukaryota > Metazoa > Chordata > Aves > Anseriformes > Anhimidae > Chauna > Chauna torquata. Next base: position 164,983 of record VXAL01015558.1, read on the forward strand.
CCAATCCATTTAAGTACAATTCTCAAACAAATAGAGAAAGCAAATAGAACATAAGAAAGAAGTGGGTTATAGGCACATGGATTAATCAAGAAGAAATCATTCCAAACCCACCTTATCTCTTCTTATAACAGGATAACAGCTCTTGTGAATCACAAAGGCTATACAGCTTGATATGATTGAAGCTTTTAGTATGGTAAATGTTAGAGAACATTTTCATAAGCTACTAGGGAAATGCAGCCTTGATTAAGCTCATATAAGGTAAGGTTCTGCAGAACTAGCAGAAGCAGCATTTTCAGTCTTTCAGTTAATCATTGTCAAAATAGAAGGCTACATTTACTGCAGATATACAAGGGGTCTTTCCTAGCTAAAGTCCTGTTCCGGAATTTCATTAAGTAGCATGGATGCTGGAATAGACAGTATGCTTATTAAAGCTGACAATCTGACAAAGTTGAAAAGGCCTGCAAGCGCATTAGAGGACAGGCTTAGAAATCAAAATGATCTTGACAAATTGAAGCTACAGTCTGAAAAAATATGGTGCTATTTAACAGGGACAAGTGCACAATACAACACTGAGTCAGAAAAAAAAAACATACAAATCGAGGATGGAGCAATTGGCTTGGGAGCAGTCCTGTATTAAAGGATTGGATGTTACAGGATGCATTACATTAGTATGTCAGTTCTGATCAGAAGCGCACTGTTGAAGCAAATCAGTAATTATCTAGCTTTGTTTTACACCACAGAGAGTTCCTGGAGCATATGAAACTGGATTCCTTTCCGCAAAAACTGAACTGGAAGATATGCTTTAGGTGCACCCCAATGCACTGCAGCTGCTAAAGGGCACCCAGGCTGCCGTGCTAGACCAAAGCTAGTCCAAGGTGGAAATCTCTGACACGTGGACAGAGTGAACGTCAGGCGCTCAGCACCAGCTGTTTCACTCCACGTCTTGCTTCCTGTTGCCACACAGTACTTGCTAAAGTACGCATAGCCATCACGAGCTGACTGTGAATCAGCTGTATGTTGTGAATGAGACAAATGTGACAGCGGGACAACGTGTTGTCTATGAGGCAAGTGAAGCAATCCTTGCCAACTGGTAAGACCTCAGCAGGAGTATCGCATTCGGTTTCAGCACCATACTTTTAATTAACAGTTGGAGCAGTTTAGCCTAGGAAGATCAGAAGAAAGCCACGAGAGAGATCACCACTCGCAGAAGCATGAGGGGCAGGGAAAGATCTGGGGGGTTGTTTTGTCTAGAGAAGAAAAGGGTGAAATGGTAACAGCTTTCATGTTCAACAAAGGCTGCTGAAAAGAGGAGGGGGATAAATCGACACCTGTGTCTACTGTGGAGGAGGCAATATAGATTAGATGTAGAAAAATCTGCCTAGTAGTACAGCCAGTGAGAGAGCAGAAAGGAAGAGAGATGCAGGATCCACAACACAGGAAGGTTTTACAAACAGGTCAGACAAGCATCTGTCAGACTTGGTTTAAACATAGTTCATCCTGCCTTAGGGAGAGAGATGGGCTAGATAATCTCTTGAGATCACTACCAGAGATTTTTGTTTTGCTTCTTTTTTAAATGTAAATAGTAAAATTTCTCTTTCCTGTGCCTTTCATCTTGTCATTCTACCTTTTGAATCATTCCACTGATCTCCAGTCTGCCATTTCATGTTACATCTGTCCGATCTTTCCATTCTCCATCCCAGTCTGTCGCAGTCCCATCTCTGCCTTTCTGCTTTCGGCACAGTATTTCATCTGCAGCAGTGCTTCTGCTAGGAAATCTCTCCTTTTTCTCATGTACAAAGCATCATGCCTGTCTTCGTTCAAATTCTTACATAAAAGAAGTATTTATATAATTGCTGAACTAAACATTGTGTCTTCATTCAGTTCCCCCAGTGTTTATGCAGTGGGTATTTAATGACAGTTTGGCACAGTTAGCTTCTTTTGTTCTTTCAGTGCCTCCTTCTATCGTTACTGACCAAGTGGCAATCAGCTCAGAGACTACCACCATTTTCCTTAAAAATAGGATTATTCACTGTATAAAAATACAACAATGTAGAAGAGAAAGGACACAGTTATCGTTAAGCAGCTTACATGGATTATCTTTGAAATAACAAAAAGCATCACTAGCTTGCTAATGTGGAGGAGGATGGACATAAGCAAAAATATTATATATGGATACAAAGCTCCATGGCTTTTTCTCAGATAATATATGGGTACATCTATGAAAGAACAGAGAATGATTGTTATTTGTTTCTTTGCTGGTATTTCTTTTTTCCCCCTGGTGCTTTGAGAGCACCCAGCGCATGGGCACAGAGCAGACCCTGCTGCCATTGGCTGCTTAATGAGACCCCAGTGTCAGCCTTCAGGCTGAGCTCTCAGGCACCAGACTGGCCCTGTGTCCTTTATGATGTACTTCTTCATCACATCTTTCACACTGATGTAGGACAATAAAACACCTTACTCTACAGCAAATGAGTATCTTCTGTCATTGCAGCTATTGCTGTCACGGACTCTGTGAGTCCATTTTCCTTATTTTGACTTTACACTCACCAAGTTGCCATCAGAGGCTGTATTTTGTTCAAATATACACAGCAAAGCCAAAATTTATCTGTGCACTATGTGTTCACAACCGACTGCCTGAATTAATCTCCAGAAGTCCACTGCAAAGCCCATGGCCTTTTCAGTTCAACAACAGCCAGCTAGCAGAAAGACAAGTTCAAAGGAAGTGAAAAAAAGAATTTAATGGAGAAACCTGATTTAATTTCCTTATTTGTTAGAAGGAGGCATGATCCAGACAGCCTGAGATTTAAAAGCAAAATTCCTTTGTCTTACATGTCATTTTCTGATGTAGCGGATGCACTATTCAATTAATAACTGTTTTACAATATACTCTATTTGTTAAGTAAATCATTCATGACCAGTCTATTTCTGATATATAACATGTACTATCACAACAGCCATAGGCATCCCTATAATAAGTAATTCTTAATAAGAAAATAAGTAAATTCTGCTTACTTTATTCAAGCAAACTGTCTCTCTTGTTAAAAATGGTATTAAGCTAAATTAGGCCACCAGCATTAAAGGCAGCTTTAACTCTCTTCAGCTTATTATAGAATAACATTCACTGCCTTGTACAAGTCCCTTCATATCTTAGATAGTGCTCCAAGAAACTGTATTTCAAAAAAAATAAAAAATAAAAAACAAAAGATTGTTCCTCACATTAACTTTTCTTTCCATCTCCCCCTTTTTCTTTTTCCTGGCAAGATGAATTCAGTGTTCACTAGCAAATGAGATGTTCAGTATTACTGAACAACAGAAACACTTTATATATTTATTTCTTCCTGGTGAATATTCCAAATATATTACCTGATAAAATCCATTTGAGTTTTTTTTATTTTTTCCAGTCTTACTTTGGAGAGGAAAATGGTTTGCATAGTTCATTCAGCAATAACTTAATGATTTCTTGAGGGCAAATACAGAAGTTTTCAACCGGACAACTGTGTTTTACAAAGAAGTTTTAATTTTTAATTTTAGATAGGGGCCTACTTTGTTAGAACGAAAATTTGAGAAAGGAAAGTTGAATCTCATTAGGTACTGAGTTGGACCAGTTATTAATATTACACATGCAGCTCTTCTGTTCTTTTTTGAAATACAGATGATCCACAAAAAGGAATTGTACAGCTTTACTCCCACTAGAGCCTCATGAGACAGTAATAAAGCCCTCAGAGAATGATTTTTAAATGTGTCAAAGGCCTTTTCATTTGTATGCATATGTCAGAGCATACAAATATGCAAGATGCATTCAAATGGGTCCCTTTGAGTTTCTATTTGCACGCTGGGTGTGTTACTTGATGAAGTATACAGAGCCCAGTCAGGTAAGTGGGACTGCAGCTTCAGGAGAGCTGGGTTAGCACCTTGCTGCACTGCAAAGCCTTCCGCGGGACCTGCAGGAGCCACAGAGGCCAGGAGCATGCAGATCCTCAGGCTCTTCTCTGCCCGAATGGATATCTGCCCCTCCGGACCAGAGCACAACTCCCCGGGCAGCTCTCTCAATCCCAGGGCTCGCACAGCTCAGTGCAAGTGCTGAGCAGGCACTGATGCCAGTATGAGGGCTAGCAAGCTATGTACAGAGCTAATTAAAGCCAAAATCTTCAGATATGATTCTCACAATAAGCATTTCTCTCTATATCCTGCTAGTGGAGCATACGGCCTACCACCAAGGCCGAAAAGATGAGTGCGTCTCTCACCTACAGCCTTTAACTCTAAGTCACAGCAGGGCAGGGGGAAGTTCAGGTTTGATTTTTTTCTTCACTGAACAAGTGCAAGTGTTCAGTTAAACAATTTAAAATCATGTCAGATTTTTGAAAAGCAAAAACTGCTCTGGCTAGAAAAAATATAAAAGATACTGAAGAGTATAATCTCTGTATTTTTAAATGGCTGTTTCATTCAGAACAGTGGTTCATAAAAGAATGTAAGCACAGGGTTAATAAGCAGCAGTAGCAAAGCATTTGTTTTGGATCTAGCTAACCATTTCATGCAATTCCGTCCTGCAAATTGGAAAATCACTTAGTCCCACAGTTTGAATTAAGACACTTACCTGAGAAGCTGTGAAAGGCTTGAATCAGGGCTCCTGCAAATAACATGGCTGCTCTAAGTACTAAATTAGAAGCCATTTGAAGAGGGGGTCTCTCAAGATATCCTGTTGGAGATCTTCCTTAGGGCCTCAGGTTTTCTGTCCTCAAGTCACCTTTTGTAAAGTGAGGACAACAGCATGTGGATCTACCGCAAGACCTTTGGAGCAGCCCCTTTTGATTCTGCATTTGTATGAGGGGTCTCTGTAAGCACAGAGCATACGTACTGCTATGGCATGGTTAATACACTAAAGACTTTGAAGCTTCCAGGTACTATGATGAAGGAGGATAGATAAAAACCTCAAAGAGAATTTTATTATGAGTAATATATAAATATCAAAAATAAATGTTCAACACAAAATACTCCAGTTCCACTGTTCAAATGCTTCATAGGACATTCTTCAGGAAATCAAAGAACAATAATAAAACAAACTGGCACTCACTAGTCATATTAAGGAAATACTGCAGACAACAGATAGGTTTGTAGCTGGCTTGTATGTCCCTTCTTCAAGTATTTTACAAAAAGACCTTCCAGGTCTGATTAGAGCCACACTTCTCTTTAATGTTTTTCTATAGCATAAGCAAGCAGAAACAGTCTTGAAATGCGTGCAGCCGCTGCTTGCAGTGCTCCTGTACCCTTTCCTCCTGCTTTCCCTTTGAGGGAGGAAAGCTGCAGTGGTTCAGCTGAATGCTAAAATCTGTAAGATGGATGTAAAGGAGGATGCTGTAAGAGATGGAGAGCTGAATATCCAGAACTTGTTTTTAAAAAACTGTACAGAAGAGTGTGAATACAGAGGAGTGTGCAGGAAGCACATTAAGAAGCAAGAAAACTCTCGGATATTTATTATGTATAGCCAGAACCAACGTTAACCTTTCATTTTCAAGAGATCAATGTTTTGCTTAGTTTGTTCCTATTTTTTTTTTTAATAGATGAATAAAAATTCTTCCAACATAATGGCTTTGGCTCCTAACACACCTAACAAAAGAGCGACAGTGTGCATATTTGGAACTGGAGATTTTGGAAGAGCTCTGGGGCATAAAATGATTCAGTCTGGCTACCCCGTCGTGTTTGGAAGCCGGAGCACACAGACAAGCAGCCTGATTCCCAAAGAGGCAGAGGTGTTGAGCCACGCCGAGGCAGCACAGAAAGCTGCCATCATCATTATAGCAATCCAGAGGCAACATTACGACTTCCTTACACCATTAGCAGAAATACTCCATGGAAAAGTGTTGGTGGACGTAAGCAACAACTTAAAAACAAACCAGTATCCCGAATCCAATGCAGAGTACCTCGCTCAGCTGGTGCCCGGCGCTAAGGTTGTGAAAGCCTTTAACACCGTGTCTGCCTGGGCTTTGCAGTCAGGCACACTGGATGCAAGCCGGCAGGTAAGACTGAACCACAGGAGCTTCCTGTTGAGCAGAGTTATGATATATCATAGAGGCTTTTAGCAGTTAGACAAAATACACACATGGGACATATGAATCACACAAGGCTCAGATGGAATTTTCACCGTAATTGCCCATCTCAAATTAAATGTGAGCTAAAATTTACTTTGGGACGCTAACATGACATGACAAGGAATATTGATAGCTTGCCTCAAAATGCAGGAAAGTGTTAGGATACATTAGGGAAGCAAGGAAAGAAAGAAAGCAGAGCTCCAAAGACAGCGAGACAGCGAATCAGGAGGAAATGAGGGCTGCATCAGTTGTTCACCTGGAATGTAAAGTTAAACAGAAGTAAGATAGAAGGAATATACCAAAGCAAGAATAAACTGAAAAGAGCAATAAAAAAAGGGATTTGAGGGATATGATGGAGCAATAGAATGGGTATGACCAATGCCAGCAATAAGCTGGAAGGTGAAGAAATTAATAAAGTTTTCTAAATCAGAATCCATCACCATGGAAGTCTAACACAACAATAGCAATGTGCAAACCATGTTAACTATCTCCTTAATCACAGGCAAGCTGGTCATAGGAAGCAACATAGCATCCTCCCTGAAGACAAATCATTTACTACTGCCATTTTCTGCCACTCCGCGGGCCATTGCCCTTGCACAATGCATGGTGTCAGCCAACTACTCAAAGCATTGTTAGCTTTGTTTTCTGCTGACAAAAATGGTTTTGGCTAAACTAAAGACAAAGGACTTCCAAGTCTAAGCTCCAGAAGCCTTCATCATAATTAGAAAAATGAGAGCAGAAATTGCCCCCTCTCTCTCAGCTCCAGAAGGAGTATTATCTTGCACACTCAGAGAAAAGACAGTTTCTTCACTCTTTTAATAGAGATTGGAAGAAATAATATTTACTTTCATAACAGAGCAACTATATTTGAAAGATCCCTGTACCCAGTTTCCTGGAGTCCTTATGGACCATTGTAGTGGCAATGTTGCTCCTATTTACTCTTAAAAAATCTCATGCTTGCTCTAGGCAGATTTGTATTAAATGTGTTATACTTTGTTCTTTTCCGATACAAAATTTTGCCACTTAAAATTATGTCCTTCCCCAAAGAAAAGATTCATGTTCATAGTTCTTGGGCCTGTTGGTCAAGAAATTACCTATAGGATACTTTTTACATATATAAATCAAGGCTAGCAGGGAAGCCAATGAGCAGCCTGGGAAGCTTTTGCTCGTTGTCCATATCCAGGCAGAAAAGCAGTAGAAAATGTCACAAAAGTCTGCCAAAATAAAATTTCTGTTTGTCCTTGGCTGCAGGTGTTTGTCTGTGGAGATGACACGGAAGCTAAACAAATGGTGATGGATATTGTTCGTGCACTGGGTCTTACGCCGTTAGATCAGGGATCCCTCTTGGCTGCTCAGGAAATAGAAAATTACCCTCTGCAGCTCTTTCCAATGTGGAAGTTTCCCATCTTTTTGTCCCTTGGCCTAACTGCATTCTTCTTCTTCTACTGTTTGATTCGTGACATAATTTACCCCTTTGTTTACGAAAAGAAAGATTTTTCATTTTTTATTGCAATTTCTATTCCAAATCGGATCTGCCCTATAGTGGCACTCATCCTTCTTGCCTTGGTTTATCTTCCTGGTGTACTTGCCGCAATTATTCAGTTATACAGAGGTACCAAATATAGCCGTTTCCCAGACTGGCTGGACAAATGGATGCTGTGTAGGAAACAACTTGGACTAGTGGCCTTGGCATTTGCTTTTCTGCACGTTCTTTACACTCTTGTTATGCCAATTCGTTACTATGTAAGATGGAGAATCCAGAGCAGAATCCTCTCCCAGGTAAGTTTTGTTCCTTGCTACGTCTTCCCCTCCTCTGGCCCTGTTACAAATACTATCTGGTATGCTGAGCTTCAGAAGTTCATGTGGACAGTCTAATGTTCTTTACAATACGGTTATTTTCCTAGTTTCTGTGTTCCTTTTAACCATTGATAAATCCAAAGGTTGTTGATATTAACTTGAGTTGAAGGAATTTCTGGCCTCAGTCTTCCCCCTAGGTAGTTCACATATTAATCAAATAAGCAGGAAAAACATAAATATTAGGAGTAATTTAAAGAAAACTTTTTCCTTATTTCTCCATATAACTTTAAGAATGGTACATATTTTGACTTTCTGACCTTATTTAACAACAAATCATCAGATACCTGTCCTCAGCAGCAGATCTCGAGCAGTTAAGACAACTACCATGATTGCATATACATAGAACCCACATAATGCCTCTTTTGCTTTTTGAGTAGCCATTCAAAGTAAATTTCCAATCATTTTCAGATAGTTAATGTATAACATTTATCTCCTAGTCATCTTAAGGGTTATCTTTTTCTGCATATTGATCCTGAAACTACTATCACTAACATATATATACCTGGTCTTCTTTTCTTCAGGCACTGCAAAATAAAACAGATCCATTTGACAACACTAATGGCTGGCTTAGTGACTCCTATTTGGCTTTGGGGATTTTAGGATTCTTTTTATTTTTTCTTCTGGGAATAACTTCCTTGCCTTCAGTCAGTAACAGTGTCAACTGGCGAGAATTTCGATTTGTACAGGTAAGAGAAAGACTTTCTTTAAAAAATCTTCTTTCCTCTCAGTTGTAAAATTCCTAATTCCCTTATAAACTGTGCCACAGAGCCTCCATTAGTATCTCAAATGTGATGTATTACTTACCATCATATGGTTAAAAAAAAAAAAAAAAACCTACATGGCTATATAGCTCACCTGTAAAAAAACATAACTTCTCTGATGGGTGCTTATGGAACAACTGGGATTATTACACTAATAACAGAAAATTGGGATGATCTGAGCTCCTAAATGACCAATGGAAAGCTGGCATTGTGGAATTACAACAGCTAAATTATACGAAGTCACAAAATATTTTAGCCATTTATTGGGCTATCACTCCAACCCTCTCAATGACAAGCATCTAAAGAGAATCTGCAGTTTCTGCAGGCTCTAAAATTTGCTGTGCCTATAAGCAGGCTGCACTTGGTAACACCATCATCTTGGCCCCTCATCAGGAGGAAACTTGGTACAGGTGCGTCTGCAGGAGCTGGGCTGGCAGGGGAAGGGAGGAAAGTGGAAACTACCATCAATTGCACAGTCTAGTTCCAGGTGGATTAGCTCTAGAGCATATAAAAGGCTTGGATCTCTTGGCTGAATTTTAGCCTTTTTTCTTCGTTTTCACAAATTTGACAACCACTAGGCAGTGTGTGTAGGCTAGCAAAAATTATCAGGGTTGTTGATGGGGGAAAAAAAAGAAGTTTCATCTAGACCCATTTGAATGAATCTTTGTTAAAACACAATAAGAGCCTTTATATTGTATAAAACAGTTTCATTTCAGTAGTCCTCGATGAGTCCCAAATTTGGCACATTCCATGAAGCTTACTGTGTACTGTAAATTATATTTGTTCTGGTTTAGTTTACTATTTTAACCTCCACTTCTTTCTTTCTTTTCTTTGTTCTCCCCTAGTCCAAACTGGGATATCTGACATTGATTTTATGCACCGCACACACACTGGTTTATGGTGGAAAACGGTTCCTGAGTCCATCATCGTACAGATGGTATCTTCCAAATGCCTATATGCTCTCCCTAATAGTTCCGTGCATTGTACTGGTTGTCAAATTTGTGCTTATATTTCCTTGTCTAGACAAACCTCTCACACGAATTCGACAGGGCTGGGAGAGGAATCCCCAGTACTCAGAACAGTCAAACTACATTATCAACAAGTCTGCTGTGTAATTAGATTAATCTGTATTGTTAAAAAGAAACAAAGAAACAAACAAAAGATTATGAAGGCATATCAAAATCAAGTCCTGCTCCTCCTTTGTCTGGAAAGTGAGAGAAAAAATGAAAAACTTGAGCAGGCATTGAGTAAAATAAAGCCATCCCAGTGACAAGCTTAAAATACAAATCAAACAAGAAGCCATTGAGGTCCTGCACCCCATGCATGCTTCCATGCAGGTGTAGGCCTTCTCTTTTGCTCCGTGTATTCTCCCTTGCCTATTCACCCTACAATCCTAACAAGAGTATGAGAGAAGTAAATGGTGCTCAATGTCCCTCTGTCAGTCCAAATCTCCTCCAGGGCTGGCCAGAACCAATGCAACCTCTGCTGTTAGACAGAGTCTGCTCCTCTTCCCTGTCCTGCCCACTGGGGCTCAGGTCTACATGCTCCTACGCGCACACACACACGCATACGCGCATGAACATACACTCTGCTTCCACCTCCAGAAGACACCAGCCTGTAGAACAGGCACAGGGTGGACACTGGCTGAATAAGAGCTCTCATCTTCCCAACATCAGTTTATCCTCCATTAATGTCTGATCTGAAAGAGACCTATATTCATGCCTTAGAGATAGTTGAGTAAGATTTGCTCAGTTTGTGTACAGGACCTCTAGTGTTCAAAGGGTATCTGCCAAGGATTACTGAATCCTTGCTGTACTGCAGAAACTCAGGTGGCAAGGGGACGGAAGATAGACCAAAATTCCAGAAAGATGCAAGATGTGCTCACAAGCCTAAGCTTCTCTGCAAGTACACGTGAATAGTGGTTGGTGATTTTTTGTGTGAGCAGTGAGCTGTAAGGAAAGGAACTGAAGGAAAATCCTATTTTATTAGGGGTTTGTAAGATAAGATTGTTGATTTTTCTAAAAATAAATCTTTGGATGCAATATTACAGATATTCTATGAAAATACATATATTTTAACCACAATAAAGAAAATTATTCACAGTTCTGCATTCTGTTATTATTTCTGGAACCTCTTTTACTATGATTCAGCTGCTGGTATGCTTAGTTGCACAGTGATGTTGGAAGGCCTTGGGGCAAGAAATAAAATGGGATCGTTTCTTCAGATAGCTGCCAAGGCTCACTTTCCACCATCTGTTTGCTCCTTCGACGCTCACATAAACAGATATTTGCTTAGTCATCAAAGTGGACTGAGGATGTTGTGGAAACATCCAGGATGCAGCTAGAGTGCTGACCTCATGTTGAATTGGAAACAGAAGATCTGACAGCCTCCCTCACATAGGAGAGTAAAGAAAAGTTTGTTTTTATAGGACGAGAATTGCTTACTATCTTTTCTCTCTCTTTTGTTCTCATCCCCGTCCATTCAGAGGATAAATAGTCACAAATATGAAAGTGTGAGCACGCTAACTCTCATACTAGCTAGCACGCCAGTATAGTTAACTATACTTTCAAACAAGCACTATCAAGCAACTTAGAAATATACATATATATATATATGTATACATGTATATATATATATGATACTTCTCAAACCATTTCTCAGCAATGTAACCTTTTTTAGTTCTGGACCTACATCCCTCTTCACCTCATCCTCTGGCCCAGAAAGAACCTGTTTTTAGTCCCTGAAACAATGGTAAAGGAGTCTGGTGTATCAGCAGTTGATGGAGCCAAGTTTCATGCAAATAATTCTGGCACCAGGTGCTCTTACTAACCAGCACTGGTGCATACTTCATACTCAGCATGTCATAAGCTGATATATGTATGTTGACGTATGTCTGTATCATTACTGAAGTTTTCCTTGACCTGTCAAATGATGGAGAAGTACTCCATTTCAAGCGTCCTTCAAAGATTTTCCATGTTAATCTTAGGGAATCATTTACTGCAAAAGGGATTGTGTACGGGCTCTAAAGGCCTGAATACGTTGTGGGGATACCTATAACACCTCCTTACAACTCCCTAAAAAAGAGGAGACAGCAGCAGAAGCAGAAGCAGAAGCAGAAATAAAAAAGACAGAAAAATAGAGAGTGTGTTTGTGTGTGTGGATAGGTAGAAGAGAAAGAGAAAGAGACAGAAGAAGAAAAGAAGTAATAGCAGCCTGAATGAATATCTGGACTTGCCATTTTGGGGCCATATGCTGCTCTCAGTGACAGAGTTCCTTCAGATTTATGTTATTAAGAATGGTAACAGTTCCAAGATACATATACAGTTTGCTTTTATGATTCCTTGTTAAAGGATTCACAGTCAGGGCTTCTGCCTAAGCAGATACAGATCTAAAAACGCCCTTTTCTCTCTCTCACAGCTGAACGTGTGGGCCGGAGTTTAAATTGCAACAGCCACGGCAAGGAACACCCATTTAAAAGCCGTGCTTTATGAAATACAAACATTGCCAATGCTCCGCAACCTTTTCTATCAGGGAGTGTGATCCTTTGTATTTCTGCGTGCCCTGTGTTAAGAGGACAGGCCAAGTCAGGGCTGCTTTACCCTCACTGAGAGTTAGCGCAAAGTAACTGTGGCCTGACTGAATACCACCTGCATGTTCATTCTCTGCTAAATCACAGCCTCAGGTAGGCACAGGGCTGCAGCTCATGCAGGAAAGACAAGAGGACTTCTTCAAGGACTGATAGCAGGTTGATTTCTAAAGCTAAAACATGGACCTGGGTTTACTGAAAATGCCAAGCGGTGAGATACGATTTGCAATTTGCTGTTTACTCCAAGAATAAAATGCCAATAACTGCTGTGTACAAACCAAGCAGACAATGCTATTTGTTTGCACGGGTGCATGAGGCAGCTCTCAGGAGCTGATCCACAGCCCTCTCATTTGAAGGCAGCAGTGGGCTCTTTGTTGACTTCAGTAGATAATAATAGGTCAGATCTCCAGCAGCACTTGTTTTCCCAGTCTAAGTGAGGGATTTCATATCCTGTTATTCTTGGGCAGCTGAGGAGTGTTTGCTTCACAAATTTACATATTTATTCCTTGAACATTGTAGAGAAAACACATTTCTTTAGCACTTTTTACATGATAGTTAAACTAAAACAATTAAATGGCAATGTTTTGTAAACAATAGCCAATGTTATGAAAGTGTTAGCATCCAGTATACAATTTTCTTGGCTGAGCTCTTCACATGTTAATTTTTTTGTGTGTACTGACAAAGCCCAGTCAAAAAGGACATTAGAAGGGTTGTGAAATAAATTTTGGAAAGAGCATTTTCTATATGGTTCCCAGAAGCAAAGAAGAGCCTTTATGTGCATATGTACATAATGCCATTCTAAGAATTCCTGCAGGAATAGAACATTGACTCTCAACTCTACTTCTAAATCAGAGTCAACATTTAGAAAATATAAACTGCAGCTTTTTAAACAAATAGCCACATGGATATGCTCATGATTGGTAAACTTGGATTTCATTGCACAAGAAAGATTTATTTTGATGCAGAGTGCTTAGTTATAGTGTGACTTTTAGACCTCTACATACGGCATAATGTCATTAATTTAACTTCCTTTTGACTTTTTGTTTCAATATCCATTTTAACCCCCAAAATGCACTTATTAGTGAAAACAAAGTATTTAATTAATTAGATTTAGGTCTGAGGTTTTTTTAGGTCTGAAGACAGCAATGGGATGTCAGATATGCACTGGCCCCAGGGGATGCAGCTGACACCAGTTATTGTTGGATCTTGAACCACAGGAACCTGAGCAATTCCCTTCAGTTCCGCCACACTGCACTGTGAGGACTAAGGTCTGCAACTTATTTTTGCTCTGACCTTCTGTCAGCCTTTCCTGCCTTATCTAAGTTACCTCTCTCTCCAAGATTTGACTGTTCATGATCCAGTCCAGAAAGCCCCTTTTTTGCAGCATGTCAGGTTATGGGGGCTTCGCTCTTGCTACCTCCTATCAGACACAAGATTTTGGAAGGGCATGTCTTGTCTCAAACACTGGTGAGCCTTTTTGATCCACTAGTCCAAATAGCGAACTGGTGAATGGTATGAATGCTAACAGGAACTATGGAACCTATGCTCTGCTGCTCTTCCATACTATGATTAACATATTTAATAAATCTTCAGTGTTTACTATTTAATAGTAGCCTAAATATGGCTTCTCTTCCACACGCTGTGGAAGCTTTTCTTTCCTACAGAGGAAGCTTTTCTTTTCCTCTGCATTATACATGCTTCTGTTGCAGATCTCCACTTGTATCACTAATTCCTGATGTTAACCTGAACAGTTGGCTCCCTGGAGGAAGCTGACATTTCTCAAGACTTTTTAGATATCATTGTGATAAGAAAAACAGCATCTGTCTTATTATTGCGTATTTTCTTAATTTAATGTTCTTGATTCTGGGAATCCAGAATTGACATAAATATTAGCTCTGACAAGACTAGACCCTTGGCATATTGATTTCTTATAGGAACTTCAGTGCAACAAAAACATACACTGCAGAGGCTTGAGAGAACTTACACAGAGCTCAGAGAATTGAATGAAACTTAGCTAATTTCTCCAAACACTGCAAAACAGAAGTGGTAATTTTTTGTCCATATGTCTTCACACACATCCTTTAGTCCTATCTCTGTTTTGGCTTCCACATCCACATTGGCTCATAGTTTGGGATTCATTCAAATACAGCCCCTTCACTGTACTCGCTTCTCTTCACACTAATTCAGAAGCTTAACACAAGTGGTTGAATACTGTTAAACCAAAACAGAATGTCCCAAAACAAGTATGTGTGGGACAAATTATCCATGACCGCATGTTGGCACAGAGGAGGGCAGGTATTGAAAGAAAGAAAAGAAAGGGAAAGGGAAAGGGAAAGGGAAAGGGAAAGGGAAAGGGAAAGGAAGAAAGAAAGAAAGAAAGAAAGAAAGAAAGAAAGAAAGAAAGAAAGAAAGAAAGAAAGAAAGAAAGAAAGAAAGAAAGAAAGAAAGAAAGAAAGAAAGAAAGAAAGAAAGAAAGAAAGAAAGAAAGAAAAAGAAAGAAAGAAAAAGAAAGAAAGAAAGAAAGAAAGAAAGAAAGAAAGAAAGAAAAAAACCATCTGTTTTTCTTCATTCCTACTGGCTTCATGACAGAAAATGTCACACTTTTTTGGTTGCATGGTAGTAAGTATTTCAGTACCTTATATAGAATGAAGCAAAGAGTTTAATCAGCCATGGAGTCTGACCCAGGTTTTGGGATTCCCACCATCACCTTCTTTCCCCAACCTTTCCAAAGGTAGTCGCTACTCCACACCACACCACTCACCACTGAGCAGCAGCAGTGTGGTGGTTTTACCCAGCTAAATAGTGGAGCTCCACCACAACCACTTTCTAACTCCCCCTCCTCAAAGGAACAGGGGGAGAAAATACAGTGGACAAGGGCTTAAGGGTTGAGATAAGGACAAGCAGGTTACTCACTGATTATCATCACGGGCAAAACAGACTCAACATAGGGAGATTAATATAATTTATTACTATCACTAGCGGACTAGAGCAGTGAGAAACTAAAAGCAAACTAAAAACACCTTCCCCCCACCCACCCTCTTCTACCTCCTCCCCCTGAGCAGCGCAGGGGAACAGTGAATGGGGGCTGCGCTCAGCCCGTATCGCTTCGTCTCTGCCGCTCCTTCGTGATCACTCTGCCCCTGCTCCAACGTGGGGTCCCTCCCACGGGATGCCGTCCTTCCCAAACGGGTCCTGCGTGGGCTTCCCACAGGCTGCAGCTCTTCAAGAGCTGCTCCAATATGGGTCCGTACCACGGGGTCCATCCTTCAGGAGCAAACTGCTCCAGCACGGGTCCCCCATGGGTGGCAGCTCCCACCAGATCACCTGCTCCTGCGTGGGCTCCTCTCCATGGGCTGCAGCTCCGGCCCGGAGCCTGCTCCTGGGGGGCTCTCCATGGGCTGCAGCCTCCTTCAGGCCACATCCACCTGCTCCACTGTGGTCTCGTCTCCTCCACGGGCTGCACGTGGAGATCTGCTCCGCCGTGGTACACCATGGGCTGCAGGGGGACAGCCTGCTCCACCATGGGCCTCACCACAGGCCGCAGGGGAACTTCTGCTGTGGTGCCTGGAGCACCTCCTGGCCTCCTTCTTCACTGACCTTGGTGTCTGCAGGGCTGTTCCTCACTCCTCTCACTCCCAGCTGCTGTTGCACAGCAGTTTTTTCCCTTTCTTAAATATACTCTCACAGAGGCACAACCAACATCACTCATTGGTTCAGGTCTGGCAAGCGGCGGGTCCGTTCTGGAGCCGGTTGGAGCTGACTCTTATCTGACATGGGGCAGCTTCTGCAATCTTCTCACAGAAGCCACCCCTGTGGCCTCCCTGCTACCAAACCTTTACCACATAAACCCAGTACAAGCAGCAAATCCAGCTGCACATCAGGCACAGCATTTATATTGCTTAGTAGTGAATAAAGTTGAAAAAACTGTTTCCCCAGGGGAAAAGCACCAATACAGATGCCAAAGTACAACTGGCCAGATACAGGACAGAGACTGCCTAATGGGCTATTCTGTTTCAATGCAAGATACCATCATCTTCATTTTATAGTTAAAGAACTGAAGGAAAATCAAACAAACATAGAATCTCACTGAAGAAAGGGTAAACCATTAACTTGGCATTAAAATTTGAATGGAAGGAAACCTGACATTACTCTATAAAGAAGACATGTGAGAGCTGGACAGGGTGAGCAGAACCTGAGAAGGTGGCCGGAGGGGTAGCCTCTGGGAGGAAGGAGAGGACAAGGCAGTGTCCCCTGCCCCGCTTGGCCAGCAATGAACCAGAGCTGCAGGAGCCCCAGGACAGGACAGACCCAGTATCCCCATCCCTCAGAGCTGGCCAAGGCAATCAGAGAGGATGGGTGCAGAAGTAATTAGAAGGAATTATGTTAAAGGCGTACAGGATTATAGTTTGTTTGTTTTGCCTGTACCTTTTGTTTTCCAATCCCATAAGCAGAGACTGGAACCAAATCCCATCCTTAACTGGATTGGTCTAAGGGTCAAACCTTAAGTCCCACTACAGAAACTTTGGTCTTGTTTTACTATCAAGCCTGCTTAGTGTTGTTGACATGAATAAACACAACAACTTAAGGTACCCAATCGTGCCAGGGCCTGACAGATACCTCCTGTCCAGCCACAAAAGTCTGAGAGAGATCAAGGGGCTTCTACAGGTCTACACTGACTTTTGCGACAGTACTGAATACCTAAACATCGCTGAATAGCCCACTCAATGCTTTCTAGCATCTCTTCTTCGAACAACCAGACACCCATGTTTCCTGGCAAACTCAAGACTTCCCTGTCTTTTACAAAGAAGCTGATATTTAGATTCACACTCAACTGTCATCACAGACATATCCCAAGTTTCTTTAACGATCCCTGTGTCAGTGACTCACACAAAATCACACGGGAAGTCAGAGGCAAGGAAAGGAATTGGACACAGGTTTCCTAAAGCTAAGGATAGTTCTCTAATTATGACGAGCTTTACAGATTAGAGAGCCAGAAGGCAACCTTGTGATCAGCTATTCTCTCTTCCTGCAGAACATGGGCTATAGACACTGCCTGAAATAATTCCTTTCTAAATTATCAGGAGTTGTCATATTTTTCAGTTCACAGACCCCTACAAATTTTCCATTGGTAATGCAGACTGCTATAAAGTTTAAGCTTCCTGACAACGGGCAGTTTTATCCTAGTTACCATTTGTTATTGCTGGCAGCTAATCCATTAAAACCGGCTGGAAACTCCTGAGCTAAAGATATTGTAAAACAACTGCTGAACCCGATTTAAACATTAGAAAACTCACCACAACTTTTGGCAAATAATTTTGACAGCTGATTACCCTCACTTCAACATATATTATATGTATACATACATAGCCCAAATTTTTTCAATGGTAGTATTCAGGCATCCAAATTTATGATTTCCTTGACTTCTCTGAAGTGTCCAGAATGGTGGCTATGTATAGAACATATATTTTACCCCTGAGAAGAAAATCAGGTATAAGAAGAAAAAATGTAATTTTACATATAATTATGGAGAAATATAAATCATATCTGGTCCTACTGCATATGTGGAAATATAACCACATAATAAAGTGTCTTGATGCGGGCAATGAAATTTTCAAGGTATTCCCAACTACTAATTTTTAATTTTAAAAAATAATAAAAATAAAAAATAAAAAACTAAAAGTATTAACAGTCACTGTGGATAATCTAAACTTGAATATAATTTCACAAAAAAAAAGGTAATAAAAACATTATTAATACCACTGTGAAAACAGTTAGCAGATTACCTGCAAGACTACAGTTTTTATATCAGATAAGGTGGTTTCTAGTGAGTTTCTCAGGAATTAAATGCGGGTCCACCATTGTTTATAACAAGACAAATCAAACACAAAATCATTGCCGAGGAGATGTGCAAGTGATATTACCCTTGAAATCCTTATGAGCGATGAGGGCAGATACACACAGAAGAGATTTGATTTACTGTGTGTTTTAGCCCCGGTGCCATTGAATCCATCTCTGCAGAAGGTCATTGCACGGGAACAGCAAAGGCATACCAACACTTCGAACACAAGGAGATGTATCCTGGAAAGCACTGCCTGAAAACAATTCACAGAGGGGCTGTTAGAAAGGGCTATGAACCTTGTTCAAGTTGTTCACAGGGGACTGGGAAAGGGAGTATAGGAAGGCAGGGGTAAGATCTAACACGATCTTGTGATTTTCAGAGGTACAGAGAAGGAAAGTTACTCAATACCTGCAGAAAGCACCTGTTGTGGACTGTTTCACATTGTGAAAAGGACACTGAAGGCTCTGGAGAAGATTCCATTACACCAAAACGGGAGTAAGAATGTGGAAACAGTCAAACAGTCTTTACGTGTACAGACCACAGGAACTGAATTAATTCAGGAAAAAAAAAAAAATGTTAGGGGTGAATGCAATACAACATACCCAGGTCATTATTTCAATGATTAAATTTCATAATCCAGTATCTGGAGAAGTGGGGAAAAGCAGCTTGTCTCTTTTATGAAACCACTACAAAAACTACTAGCTATACAAACCTGTGCATCTCTGGGCTTGCTTAACAGAGCAGCAGGTGTGAGAGAAGCATACAGGGAGTATTAGATAAGCTTCAGATAAAAACACAAGCGTACTTAGGCAGCTTTGACTTGGTTTAAAGCTGCAACTCAATTTAAAGCACTCTACCCAGAGGCTGAGAGTAAAGAAACTTGTTCAATTCTTCCCAGGTTTAGGTATTTGACATTTGATGCTGTTGCACTTATTTTCAAAGAACACACATACGGAAATACATAGCTGCATTACAACTTCTCTTTCCAAACAAAAGACCATGAGGAACTAATAAGCTTTAAATGCACAGGTTAGCAAAAGCAGTAGGACCATTAGAGACAAAGCACCAGTATCATTATCCCAGAATAAGAAAGATACAACAAAAATTCTTGGAGTTAAAGCCCTATAATTTTAGATTAAAAACCTTCTGGTTGTGCCTTGAAGAAAAAAATACTGAGGATAATTATCCTCACGTTATCAGGTGAGTATTCTTTAGCATGGGTGGATTCATCGTCTCTTGCAAACATTAGATCAAAAGTGCATGCTGGTGTGGATGCTTTAGTCAAGCCCAAGTCACTGAGTTTAGCATAGGAGCACCAGCACCAGATGAAATGTAATTGCGTTTGTGATGAAAAATGTTACACTGCATCACTTAATGCTTGTTTCTATTTAAACTGTCAGAAGGAGCATATGAACGTAACCACTTGCATAGCTTTTGCTTATTCTTCTGAGAGTTCCTGAAAACAAATAAATGAAAAACTGGTCATGCTGTTTCATCATCTGCTTCCTTCCTCACACAGTTACGAGAAAAAAAAAAAAGTTTCTCAAGTAGGTCACACTGGCACAAGCACAGAGTATGTGCAAACAGAGTCAGGGATTTTCCCACTAGCTATCTGGAAAAAAAGGTTCAGTGATCAGTCCAGTTTCTATCAGAAAAGTATCAGGAAAAACAGCAAAAATAAATTCAGTAGAAAATACAGTAAAAACAACTTCAGAAGTAGGGAAGTCTAGTTTTTAATAAATACTTCAAAAGAAAATAAATTAGTTAAATTCAACCTCTGACCTATGGCAGAAGTAAGCTAAAGGGATCACAGTGCAAGAGCTGGGTGTCATGCTAAGACCTTAAACTGTGCCTTAAATCCCAGTCTTGGATGTCATAGATGTTTAAATAAGATCACTTCTGCTGAATATTAATGCTGCAATTAGTTAAGCTATGGAAATTCCACACAGATTTTAGAAATTAAATAATTAGACAGAGCCAGGTGAAAAAAAAAAAAAATCTTGATATCTCTGTTTAAAAGGACATAAAGAGGTAAGAAATTTTCAAAGCAAGACAAAATCAGAGGCATCAGACTACTGTTGACACCCTGAGCTCCCTCTCTTTCAGTACAAAGTACTCATACTTAATGTATATCTACATTGAAGACAATTTTTAAAATCACATCTTTCAGCCAGGACAAAGACACCTCTTAACATGCCTCCATGTTTTATTCCAGAGAGGCAAAGGGCAGTATTTACAGAGAACTGCTTTCTGACTAGTTTTATTGATAGAGTCCATGAGAGGGATGAAATAAAGCACTTAACCCATACTTTATCTTCCTCCCTCCACCTCTGCTCACTTATTAAGGAACACAAACCTCCAGAGGAAGCAGACTTTTTTGCTTCTTAGCTAGAAACACCCTGGCCACTTCTGGAAGCACCAAGTTAGATATCTGTGTCCTACTCTCCTAAGCAGCTTTTCAGCAGAGAGCTTCACAAGACTGTTCACTGCTTCATTCTTTGCATTGTCACAAGTTCCTGTGCAAAACAAGACTACAAAGGGATAACTCACAGTGCCCACTACCAGGGAAGAATTGGGGCCCCTTAAATTCAAGATAATGATAGAGTCACCAGCTATCACATAACCATCCTACATGTCAGAAATACTATGGAGTTGGCCCTGAATATTTTTGTGTTTTTATTAGACCATGGCTTTTAGCTTTTTTCCCACTCTTTTATTTTTCAATTAGCCTCCACTCTAAACCATGATGAAAAAACTAATTTTGGATGAGCCAAGTATGCATGTGAAGGGCTGACACTGCTTTGCCTTGTTAGATTTAGAGGTGTTGTGCTTAAGCTAAATCCTCAGAAAGTCATACTGGATCTTAGCTAATATGAAAGGTGATGGGAAAAAAAAAAAAAAAGGAAATGAACAAAGACACGAAACCTGTGGATAAAAGCAGAAAGGGAAGAGGAAGGGAACATCCTTACAGAGTTAGGCAAATACCCTAATCCAGAGGAGTTTGGAGATGACTGTGGTTATCTGCAGCTTTGTTGGCTTCACCAGGGCTTCACCAGCCAGCCATGAGAGCCTATCTGTGGACATTGCCCAGACTGGGCTCCTACATCTGAGAGCAGCCCCAAACTTCAAAGAGATTTTTTTTGTAGTGTCTGCTGCCACCAACTGATTGATCTTTTACTTAAAGAAAATTCAAAGGAAATCAGAAAGCTTTGCTGTAAACTTGGCACAGAGTGTTCTCAGATGGGTCAAGGCCAACTCATTCCTGGCTGTAACACATCAACCATGCACAACACAAATGTAAAAAAGCATGCGATTATTAGCATCTGTAAAGATTCCTGGAGCAGGTAGATTATATAAAAATATGTATTGTTGTTAACGTCAATATACACAGCTGTCAGAACAGCAAGAAAGAAAGAAAGTCCTGTAGCTCTTTTAGTTAAAGAGGACTAAACTTTCTGAAGCACAGAGCATGGCAATTGACAGCCCAGCTGGTCTCTTCACCCCTTAGCTTTCTCATAAGCCCTATGCGTACTTTCAAACAACATATGTGGATTTTTTCATTAAGATGAAGAGCTTTCCCTGTATTTCTCTGAAAATTGTGATCATTTTACTCTTGTGCACCTAGTAGGTAAAAGGAAAAGCAACAAACATCTATAACATACACATTAACAAAGTATAAAAGTATTAAGCTACAGAAGAACTGGACAAGAAAGAAACATCAATAGGACAACACAGAAAAGTGTACAAGGCATCTGACAAACTCAAGTTAAGAATAATCTGTATTGCATCAGCTGTCCTGATAGCCATGGTACCATGCCCTTCTAGCTTGATGTATCAAATACTAATATCTTTTCATATAATATATATTATAGCATATATAGCTGGCTAATAATTAGTGACTTTATTTGATTAATCTTGACCTCATTTGTAGATACAACTCACTTTCTGTAGGTGGACAAAAAGATTTTTCCCATATCACATTTTCTTACTCCCAAGAGAGGGAGGAGAAAAGTTCCCTGCAACCTAGATTACATAAAATACGGCAAAATGAAATACTTTAGGTGGCAGACTTTCCCCTCTTCTGTGGACATCGTAACATTTTTCATAAAGATAAAATACATCTCAAAAACTACAGCTAATTTTAGAAATTACACTGCTTAACCAATCTAGTTATATAAAACAACTATACCCAAATATTTAGATATTTGTCAAAAACTTCAGATCAGCTTTCCAAATATATATGCATGAATGAATCTATGCTAAGTTTTGTTTGTTTTTCCTGAAGAAAAACATACCAGCCTACATATAGGCTCCTAGACCACTGTTAGATATTTACAAAGGGAGTTTGGCACAAAGAATGGCTCAGGAACATTACTGCTCATATTACGGATCAGAACTGAGACCCAAGCAGAAGGTACCTGAGGCCGGTCCAGGCGGGCTCCGTTTCTACCTTTGGCTGAGCTTATATTTGTGTACGGTAAAAAACTGGTATAGGTTAAAAAGCCACCAAGCATGGGCTGATGTGCCCGCATTAGCAGTACCAGTGTGACACCTGGTGGGCACTCTCTGGGCCAGCAACAGGCTGATTCCTTAAATGAAGAAATTCCTTCAATGGAAAGGTCGTAAAAAAAAAAAAAAAAAAGGC
>VXAL01015558.1:195659-313618 GCA_013399475.1 Chauna torquata
CGCTAGGTGGGGCCGTGCCCGGCCCACCCGGCTCTGTGGGCGCCGCTCCCGCCGGGACCGGGCGGTGCCGCTGCTGGGCCCGGGGCTCTGCCCGCGGACGGGGAGGGAGAAGGCGCTTCTGGACTCTGCTACGGTTCCGTCGGTTATTGGTTCCACGCAGTCAAACAAAATCAAGTCATTACATGACATTTCAGTTAAGAATTAATTATATTTAAAAAAAAAAAAACAAACTTCCAAGCTTAATGCATATTTTCTTCCAAATATTTTCCCTAGCGATCTGTCTTATGCAGCTTTTTTGCACTGGAAAGAAAAATCAGCGGTGCATTGATAGTCTTATCTTCAGGATCCCATTATTACTAGTGCTAGGCCCAAAATTTTAGCCGTGATGAGATATGTGATACTGCATCTAGACAAGTGGATTGCCCCCATGCAAGGTTTTGCACCGATGTGCTTAAATTATACTGCATGAGTGTATCAATCCTAAGATTGTGTGTTTGTTTGCTTTTTTTTTTTAAAGGAATTGGGTTTTTTTTGGTTGTTCAGACTTTTTTTGCGTGATATGTATATAGAAACACAAGCGGATTCTTAAGTACAGACAGTGCAATTTCTTACACTTAACTGAAGTATTAATTTAAAATTATTTTTCTTCTTGCTTTCTAAAGTATGGAGGAGCTCCAGGAGGACCAGCATTCCCTGGACAAGCTCAGGATCCTTTGTGTGGCTATTTTGCTGCAGTAGCAGGGCAGGTAAATTTAAACGTTATTTATTTGTTGGAAATGCTTTTCTGGGGAGTAATTTCTACGTTAGGTTTTACAGAGGAATGCCTAATGTTTGCAGTAGGGAGAGTTCTGTAGTTTGAAGTTCTTGGAAAAAACAGTTGATTGGTCTTACTTAGCCTGTCTGCTAAAATGCATCAGCACAGTTGAAGAGCTAGTTAGCATTATTCAAATTGTATAGTTACTGCAAAGCTATATACAGCTATATAGCTATACTATATACTGAATAGCTGTACTATATACAGTATAGGTGTGTGTATGTACAGGCTATAGTTCTCTGTAAGTATATATAGTAACTATATATTACATGAAATGTTATAATCGAATTGTGGTTCAGTCATTGGTTGGGGAATGCTGTTTCTGGAGAAAGAAGCCAGAAAAAATGGGGAACATCAGCTATGGAGACGTTCGTATTAAGAGCAAGAAATGCTAACAAGAAATATACCATTATGCGATAAAGTGACTTAACAGATTCACAAATGGAATAGCAGTCTTTATTTTTGCCAATGTCTGGGTTTGCTTGTAGGGTAGAGTGATTATTCTTTCAGACGAAACGGCATTCACAACTTTCGTGTTAGGCCTCTTTTTTTCCCTTGTTGTTCTGCACTGCACTTTTAATTTCTTTTCTGTAATTTTATGGCATATATTGTTTTTTTGTGTAGTTTCGGATGTTACTGGAAATATGTGGTTTTTGAAATGGATTACAAAGGTTAGGAGCAAATAAGTTAGATTTATTGAGCTAGAAGTTGTCTTTATTGGCAATACATATAACATAGCTGTTTATTGCACACTTACTGGGTGTGTGGAAATCTAAAACTTTGCTCCCGGATCTTATATCAACAGATGCACATAACCACAACATGGAAGTTTAAATCCAGCAGATGAGTTGATGTTTAAGTTTCCAGGTTAAGACTGTAATTTGGGTTATTGCTTTTTGTTCTCTGTGCTACTCTTTTGAATTAATAACACATCTTACAGTCTACATATTACTTCTTTAACATTGCTTATGAAAATATGCAGACTGTGCCTTTTTGAAATAAAGGTGAACGCTGGAATAATTAACGTGTAATGTGGCAGGCCTCTCCGGTAAGGTGGAGCCCAATCTAAATTCTACTGAATGTGTGCTGACAGTTTTCCTGCCAGTTCAGATGTTTCTGCATTCATGTGCCACCAGATAGCGTGCCAGGAATCAGTGGTAGAGCCTGTAACTGATGCTGGAAAAATGAGTAAGCTCCTAGTGTAAAGAGAAAGGGGGAGTTAACAGCAAACAGGATGCAGCGCTGTGGAGAACAGGTGGCAAGAGCTGGACCTCAGCAAAGCATAGACCACTCCCAGACTACTCAAGCGTGGTACGGTTACTGAAAGCTGGCAAACTGGTGACCTAATGGGTGTGATCAAGTTAGTACTTAAAGTATTTAAGTTAGTAATCTAAATACCTTTTATTTGTTGGAATCATTCCTTATTGAAATAAACAGAGTAGCTTTTGAAATGTTATCCTTGGAAGCAGGAGTCTGTTTCAGGGACCAGTGGTTGTCCAGAAGTAAAAATCCTGCAAGGAGACAGTGAAATCAAACAGAATCACAGAATCACAGAATCACAAGGTTGGAAAGGACCTTCAAGATCAGCTAGTCCAACCGTCATCCTATCACCAATACTACCCACTAAGCTACTAAACCATATCTTGTAGCACCTTGTCCAGGCGCCTCTTAAAAACCGCAAGGGTCGGTGACTCCACCACCTCCCTGGTCAGGCCGTTCCAGTGCCTGACCACTCTCTGAGAGAAAAAGTTTTTCCTGATATCTAATCTAAATCTCCCCAGGCGCAACTTGCGGCCATTACCTTGAGTCCTATCATTAGTTATCTGGAANAGTACAGGGGGATGATCCCCTCCCTGCTCCTGCTGGCCACACTGTTTCTAATACAGGCCAGGATGCCATTGGCCTTCTTGGCCACCTGAGCACACTGCCGGCTCATGTTCAGCCTGGCATCGA
Organism: Chauna torquata; assembly: GCA_013399475.1. Classification (NCBI taxonomy): domain Eukaryota; kingdom Metazoa; phylum Chordata; class Aves; order Anseriformes; family Anhimidae; genus Chauna; species Chauna torquata. The sequence goes on from VXAL01015558.1 coordinate 198,427, forward strand.
TCAACACTCCCAGGTCCCTTTCCTCATCACAGTCTTCTAGCCACTCAGCCCCAAGCCTGTAGCGTTGCATGGGGTTATTGTGGCCGAAGTGCAGGACCCGGCACTTGGCCTTGTTAAACCTCATCCCGTTCGCCTCAGCCCAGCAGCCCAGCCTATCCAGATCCCTCTGAAGGGCCACCCGACCCTCAGGCAGATCGACACTACCTCCCAACTTGGTGTCGTCTGCAAACTTACTGAGGGTGCACTCAGTCCCCTCATCTAGGTCATCAATAAAGATATTAAACAAGATAGGCCCCAGTACTGACCCCAATACAGATAAGTTATCAGTTTTTCTTATAGCCATCCATGCAAGTCTGTAAAAAGCCACATCTCACAGGTTTTTTTTATAAGTACTCACTATAGAATTAGTAAAGTTTTTGGTTATGGTTTGCTGCTGAGTTGTTTTTATGCCTAAATAAATAACGTTATCTCTGAGCTTTCTTTGAAGCAGTTCACTACAGAGATCTTGTCTTAGGTTTGAGGGATTAATTGCCTTTGTTTATGGGAAAAAAATCAAATCTTTATTAAATTAATTGACTCTATCTTTGTAGGAACTAATAAATTTTCTTTTTAATTTTGTTTGCAAGGCCCCCATGCCTTGTAAAGTCTATCTTTTTAAGGTCTACTTCAGAAGAATAAATAAAAGGCCATGTATCTTTATGGTAATGTTAATCCTGATCCAAAAAAATCATGCTTTCCTGTCTTACATTCTATTCTAAAATTATCCAGATCTTGCCTTTATTTCAGAATACACAAGGGCAAAAAGATATTTGCCTCTTAATATGCATGGCCAATTGATTTTTTGTTTTGTTTTTAAATTTTCCTGTGAGTGTAACGTTTCTCTTACATCTATATGGTTAGGGTGATGGAGCAGATCACAAGCAATTCTGTTTTTTCACTGCCGTCAATGTTACACCGAAACAAAATGTTGTTGCTCTTTTTCCAGACCTTGTCAAATGTCACTTAGTATATATCGTTCCTATGAATGTTACTTCATTTCTGAAAGTTAGCTGGTTTTATCATTTTGACCATGCCATTTAGTAGCATATCTCTGTACTCATAATAATAATAATAATAAAAAAAAGCGGGTGGGGAGTGTTTACTAGATTGAAAAACATTAGGAAAATGTTGAGGCAAATAAAGTTGTTTTAAATACAAAGCAACTCTTCATTCCCTATTTAATGCTTTACAGTAAAGTTGCATTGTTTTTGGTATCTGCAGATGTAACGTTCCATCCTTCAATAAGGTTAAATTATACTCAAACTCTCTGTGAACTGAACTTCATGTTGGGTGTGTGAGGAATGTGGCCTAGAATTCCAGTTCCGCTTTTTGACAGTTCATTGCTTTCCATGACTTGGCAGTTGTTTTCTGTATTTGGCCCTGAGAGGGATGCTTTGACAGGGAGTCATTTTCCATATTGTTAAGATAGGCATCTTTTTTTTGGTGTCTTTTTCTTTCAAAATTCTTTGCTTTGTGCTTTTGTTTGTTCTACTTATTATTCCCAAACTTTTTTTTTTTAATTTGTAAGTCTTAAGGCCCTCTTGAGAACAGGGTATGTATGATCTGGGTTCCAGGTTTACTACTGTAGCAGTGAGATCATAAATCTCTAATCTAAAGTGAAAGAAATACCCGTTAAGTTTAGAGGAAACCTGACAATCCAGTTCATTTTTTGAGATCACTAGGTGTGAAAGCTCTTGCATGTTGCAAAAATATCAACTAAAGAAACAACATTAGAGATATGGGTTATCAAAGACAGTTTCTGTCATATAGCAGAAACAGGGACAGGTAATCAGTTGGTTCTTGATAGGGTAAATAATTTAATGCCACTGAAAAGTGAGTGGGTACTGGGAGAGGGAATTAAAGCTAGAGCTGATACATTTTCTGTTATCAAAAGGATGGCCAAATAGATGCTGATGAGCTACAGAGATGTCTCACCCAGTCAGGGATTGGAGGAGCGTATAAACGTAAGTTAAAGATTTAAACAAACAACACTAAAGTGTACTAATTCTTATGCCATCTGCTAGAAAATGCTTGTAGTTCTGCTTTCTGCAGAGTTTCTTTTATTTGCATGGGCTTTCTTTCCATATGGACTACTTTGAAATGTAAATTCTCTGTATTTATTTCTGTGCGGATAGGACTTCCCTTCTCAACTGCCATAGTTCCCCACTGCTGAGCTGTGGAGTTGCAGAACTGTTGTGTTTTGTTTTGTAATGGACAGCTAACTCTTAGAAGGGTGTTTTGTTTTGAAGTTGAACTTTGATATTAAACAAAACATTCTGTGGCAGAACACCTTTGTCAGGGTGCAGAGTGTTCGATTCACAAAATTGAGCTTCTGTGGGTAAAGTGCGTTTCTAAAGTGGTTTCTATGGTAAAATGTAAATGACCACTTTGACTGAAACCCAAAACCTTTGTGGATTGAGATAAGAGCAAATTAGTTTTATGTAGAATTTGAAGCGTCTCTAGATTGTCTGCTGTCAGTGTTTCTAACAAGTAATGATTAAAAGCTCTTATTTGGGTTAAAACACGGTATGGCTGTGCACAGTGGAAGAAATCATACAGTATTTTATGCATCATTGTATATTATAATAAGCAATTTAAAATTTTATATTTAGATTAATAAAACTGAAAACCATTCTTTTAATATAACTTATTTTCCTTTTTCTAATTTAAACAGCTTTCAACTTAGAGACTTGCAGACTCATGATCTCAATGCTGGATGTATCCTTTATTATGAAACGTAAACATTTTTGCATTATGTAAGCAAAGATAAGAGGGTGCCCAAAATTTGGGAAATGCTTTGTAATTTCCCTTCAGCCCTTGCTTGATATATATTATGATCATTATGATTGGGGACAACAAAGTTCCATTCTTATTCATTTTACAGGATGAAATAATAATTCTAATAAATTAGTCTGTCAGTGACTGGTCTTTTTATAACAAGTGGTATCTCTCTAAGTCTAGGGGACTGTTTCTCCACTGAATGTTTGAAGGTCTGACAGCCCAGAACAGAGGTTTGTGCAAATAGCACATTTTTTTTTTAATTTGGCATCTAATTTCATTTTAGATATGTATTTTGTCAGTAATGATTGCACTGCAGCAGATAAAAGTGGAATTCGTTAATTCATTTACATTCACAGAGAGCAAGTAGTTTTGTTAGCTGCACTGTGAAGTGTGGATGGCAAGTTCTCTGACATTTGGGTTTGGTTAGTAGTATTATCTCTGTTGGTGCTGTGGGTTGCTCTAGTTAGTTTGCTATCAGAAAAAGTAATCGTAAAATATTGTTAATACTGACCTTCAAAGAAAGAGTTTTTAACTACAGGTGATAAATATACTAATTTCCATTTAACAGCGGGCTTTTTTTTAATTTTGGAAGTTAAGGAACTTTTTTCTTAACTTTGGAATCAGAGGGATATGTCTGGCACGCTGGGATTTAATGAGTTTAAAGAACTGTGGGCTGTGGTCAATGGCTGGAAGCAACACTTTGTAAGTTTTGACAGTGATAGAAGTGGTACAGTGGATCGTGGAGAACTGGAGAAAGCCTTGACAAATATGGGTAAGTTCTGAAATTTCCTTGCCTCTGATGCTGAGTTACAACATTCCCGAGTACCAGTTATCATCCTGTAGTAACTGACACGTGGTACAACAAAAATATGTTGGATTGTGTTAACTTAACCTGTCTTCAGTAAAGTCTTTCTATTTTCAAATAGGATTTAGACTGAGCCCACAGGCCGTGACTGCAATCACAAGGCGATACAGCACTCGTGGAAAGATTACATTTGATGATTACATTGCCTGCTGTGTGAAACTCAGAGCCCTCACTGGTATGCTGGATTATAGCCTTGTTACTATCAGCTCTATAATACATTTTTATTTAATAAGATCTGATTACTCACATATCTCAAGTTCAACTTTAACTTTTATGTAACACAAAATAGGTTTCTGTCGATGGACTTTACAGGCAGAACTGTAACAATTATAGATTATGATTATTTAAGTCCCCATTGGAAAATGGACTAATATAAGGTTTATTCCAGAGACTAGAAAAGTTGTGTTATCAAAATTGGGGAACTGTATTTTTTAACGGAACACAAAGCATTGTATGTGGTAAGTCTGAAGATCAGTTAAGTCTCGGAATGAGTTGCTGTGCTCTTCATGAGTTCTCATTCTCGAGACTTGGGGATTTTTTTTTTTTCTTGCCTTCATTTTGCTCTGCTGTCATTTCCCATTTTGTTCTGTCTTGGAATCTTGAACCCTCTGTTTTGCTTTAGAATGAAATTCAGGAAGCTGAGAAATTTGCATAAAATGGTTTGTAGTATGGTTGTAGTATGAGGAGTGATGTAAACTGGGCTAGTCTGTTGTTATTACAAGCAAACACTTGCAATAGGCATGTGGCCAAAATTAAATGAAAGCACAATGCATTTTAAAAAATCGAGTAACTATTTCTTACCTAATTTTGTTTTTGTTGTTTTTATATATTCTTGCAGAATGTTTTAGAAGAAGGGATACGTCTCAGCAGGGTTTTGTGAATTTCCAGTATGATGATGTAAGTGAACTTTAAGGAATCAATTAAACTTATGGGGTAAAACTAAGGAAAAACTTAAAAGAAGACAAACTAATAATTTCAGTGTGTGCCTGTCTTCCCTACGCTAATTGTATTACCTGAGAGCACAAAGGTTTGGGGTTTTGTTTCATTCTGCTCCTCTTGGGGTTCAGCTAGGTGAAAGAGTTGGAATTCAGTATTCTGTCACAAAGTTTATGCATTTTGTCTGGATTCCTTACTAGTATGGTTCAAGCAGATCGAAGAGGCTACATCACTTGCTAACATCACTTTCTTTGAATTTTGTTTTGTTTTGGTAGGCTTGGTGGGCATTTTTCCCAGGAAAGGTTGGGAGAGGTGGTGGAATGGACACAGAAACCATACTCAGTCAGGCTTGTAGGTCTTGGCTTCCTGACTGTATCTATGTGAGATAATGAGAACAGTACATTCAAGTAGTCCTGTGTTGTTGTTAAGGAGATACTTGGTTTTAATTAACTATTAGCTAGTTTTCGTGTGTAGTTTCAAAGCTTTGTTATTCATGGACTGAATTTGATTACAGAGAAGAGTAGGAGGGAAAAAAAAAAAAACTTGTTCTCTACTGTACTTCTCATAACTGTTTATTCTTTTTTCAGTTCATACAGTGTGTTATGAGCATCTAAATCAAAAAGGAAGTTGTGGATGATCACAATTATCATTCCAGTTTGTGTTTTGCTTTGCCAAATATTCCCGTGATTGTGTATCTCAATATTGGAAATTGAATATTTTATGAAGGTGTTACTTTACACGCTTTTTTTAGTTTTGATAATGAATATCAACTAATCATGTACTGTCATCTTTAACTTTCAACCTGTGACTATTAAAGATTTTTTTATTTTCATAAACTTGTAAGTCACTATGTATAACTACGATTATGTAAATATTAAGTTTTTCTGTGATGTGTTTACTTTTTTCATATAATTCACTAAAAAAAATTTCCTGGAGTGCAACCTACCATTTTCTGTCTTAAAAAATATCATGCAGATGGCATAAGACAATACATATTCTTTTGTCTGTGGCAGTGTAGGACAGATGTACAAATTCACAGAGTTAGCTTTTGGAATGATCATTTTACTCTCATCTGTTAGGGCATCAGTAAAATTTAAGTTGCTTGTTCTGACAGCTAGGTATTTTCACGACGAGGTCTGTGACACCATGCACTGAGTGTAAGACTGCCTGTTAGAACTTCTCATGAGGAGGGATGAGATAAAACATAGCAGAGAACTCTTCCAGCATTGTGCTCTTACGTAGAGGGCTTTTGTTCCAGTAAGATTCTTGCTCTGTTTGTGTCACTGTATAAAATATTTTAAACATATGAGAACTGTGCTGTGTCAGTTTATACATTAACTTCCCTTTAGCTATAAATTTTAAGCCATCAGACTTCAATGACATGTCAATTAATGTTTTTATCTCCTTCCCTTTAACCCTAGCAAGTACCCTTCCTGCCTTTATATGCCAACTAACGTACAAGGGTCAAAACCTTTCCCATCTGTCTGTGAGGGAGTTAGTTTTCTTTATAACAGCCCACAGGCTGGTGTGTTTTAGACTTGTGACTGAAACAGTGTTGATAGCACACCAGTGTTTTGGCTGTTGCACAGCTTCAGAGCCTTCTCTGTTTCTCACTGCAACCCCAGTGAGTAGGCTGGGCGTGAGCAAGAGGTGGGGAAGGGACACCGCCAGGAACGCGGACCTGAACTGACCAAAGGGATGTTCCATGCCATGTAACATCATGCTCGGCAGTGCGCTGTGTGTGATAAGTCTCTCCAAAGTAGCTGTTGCTTGGAGAGTGGCTGGGCCTTGGTCTGCTGGAGGGAAGTGGTGAGTGATTGCATTTTTTCCCCCCACTTTTTTCCCCCTTCACTTACTAAACTGTTTTACTTTGACCTGCAAGGACTTCTTGTTTTTCCTTTTACAATTCTCTCCCCCATCTGTTGGGGCAGGGCAGGCAGTGAGCTAGAAGCTGACAAGTGCCTACCTGTTGACTGGGGTCAGCCCACCACAGGCCTGAAACTACTGATAAAAGAAAACATTAGGCAATCATGAATGTAACTTTCTTCTTGTAGATTAAGTGTAACTACTTAGTCTGCGACCCCCAAAAGTTTCATTATAAGTATGAAGTTATGCCATAAATCATGGGAATTAATGATGAAAAAATATGTGGGAGTACAACTGCACCTACAACAAAAAGCTTGGCGTGAAAAATGTATTCAGCTGAACTGCACCATGCAAAAATGGTCCAGTTTATTAAAACAGTTATTGTGAAAACGGGTAATTTGCTTTGGAAAGTACCAAGGTGAGATATGTTTTTGTGATTTGTTGTTTTTGAGGGAAGGGTGAGGAGTGGTGGGTTTTGTGTTTGTTTTTTTTGGGGGGGGGGGTTTGCAGGGTGTTGTTTTTTTCTTGTTGTTTTTTTGTTTGCTTTTTGTTTTAAGTGAGTGATACAACACCTCTCTGAAGCAATGAAAAAAGAGGACCAATTACAAGACTCCAAGTTTTCTTCCTCACTTTATTTCCCCAGGTTGAACTAATCAGCTACTGGGCTGCAAAATGCTGCAAGAACAATATGAACAAACAGGGTTATCTTCATGGATCTTGTTGTAAACACAAAACAGAGAAACCTATAAAACAAAGAGCTGCAGAACCAGGAACAAATTCTAGTTTACCAAAGAAAGCATTGCCTTTTGTTCTCTGTAAGCATTTTAAAAAAAAAAAAAAACAAGGTGTTCACAGGGACTGATAGAATAAATCATCTTTCACCTTTAGACATTAACTAAGATAATAAGGTTACTAAGGAGTGACTTCAGTATTTGCTGTGGTCTAGCTGAAAAAAAAAAAAACTGAAGGCAACTATGTAAAAATTGCTTCCCCATTAAGGTAGATTCAGTAAGCAATTTGAAGATGTGTCTCTTTAAAGCAGGTAACTTACATCTGTAACTCAGAATTAAGGTTTTCTCTTTCCCAGAAGGCATAATGGGAAGGATGTTTTTATGATACTAAATGGAGTGATTGCTCTTGATCTTTACACAAACAATTGGGAATGGTTTAAAATGTAAGTATTTTTTTGAGGTTGCTTTCAGACATGCATACCTAAGGATAAGTAATTCTAGATTTGTGCTGAGAACAGTAGGACATTAAGACAAAGATCAGGAAGCTCACACAGTCATTTTCAAACCTGTAGTTTGAAAAACAGCATCTGCATTTTATTACTAGCCAATAGCCTCTTTTTTCCTCAGGAATTCAGCTTTTTTTTTTTCCTTTTTTCTCCAGAGACCTTTAAAACAGGATATAGATGTGCTAAATGTAACAAATATAAGAAGAAAAATACACACCACGGTCCTTGTCATTGAAAGTCACTTTACTGATGTTACAATATGTTAGTAACATTGAAACCACAGGCATTTGTATTAAATACTCTCATAGAAGTGGATACTGTGATGCTGTTATTAAAAGTGAGCAGGAATTTAGAACTCCAAATTACAATGATTTTATTTTATAAAAAGCAATTTTTTTTTTTTAGCTACATGAAAGCCAGATTCATTCACTTCAATAGCCCAATGCCTGTAATGTTGATGACAAAAATATCACACTCAAAGCTAGAAAGCTGCAAATCGCAGTGCTTCATTTTGGTGTTTGTCAAAATCTTACGTGTCTATTACATCATGTACAATTTTTAAAGGATTTTAACTAGCAAAGACAACAATATGATGTAGATTGTTTGTTTTTGCTAACATTAGCCCAGCCCCAGTGGTGAAACACGATTCTCCTTGCCTCTCTGAATGTTTTACCAGTAAGGGCTAGCATGAGTGAAAAAATAGATAGCTTTTTCTTACAGCAATGCCAAAGATAAACATTAGCACAAAATGAAGCTGGCAGAGCCAATTGCTATGTACCACCCCCAAAGCTTTGCTGAAAGAACATCATACTGTAAATAGTGTTTTCTCCAGCAGATTAAAAATTCTGTAATGCTTTACTATTCTGAAAAAAATATTTTGCATTTATGCAACAATAAAAATAAGTACTGTATTCTATATAAAACACTACCTATTGTAATATATCTTTACCCTTAAGAAAAGAAAAATCAGGTTATATATTCACAGCTTGAATATGTTCTGGAAGTATTTCCAAGCATAAAATATTTAGATTTTCTACACAGGCAGTGAGCAGGAGTCCTTGTACCAATATTCAAAATAAATCGGCATTTACTGTTATACAGAGCATTACAATATTGCATGGTTAGCTGCTAGCACCACTATACTTACAAGGTCGGTCAGGCCTATATACAGAATTTCTAATTTGGTTGTAAAAATAGACTCTTCCATGCTAAAGTTAGAATATATAAGGTCTTAAGGCCTCAAGTTAAGATTTTTTTTTCAACCAAAACTTTTTTTTTTTTAATCAGAGGAATACAGAAACAGAAAAAAAATTAGCTTGTTGCTTTGACATTTTATGCTTCTGTAATTAGAAGTATGACAGCTATACTTCTCCCTTTAGAGAATGTGTTTCTTTTTAACTGCTCTGCACTTCTCTTCATCTTTCATTTTCAATCTTCCTCATCTCATGCTGAGTTATGTTGCAATTATGGCCTGTCTGTGTAACCAAAGTTTAAAGCTGGCTTAGCTAAAGTATTTTTTAAACTGGTGTAGACTAGATTTTGGAGCTAAAAACACCAGACCCGGCTAGGTGAGCCAATTTTAAAGCCAGGTACAACGTTTCTCAAGTGTGAGCAACCGAACACATTTCTGTGTTCTGAACTTACTTTTACTGCTTGTTACGGTTACTTGCCTGAGATAATATATTTATGTTGTGTTGTACTGCGTTTCTAATTAGTTGCAGAAAACTGCTCTGGAATGACAAGATACCACCTGCTGGCTGTAAGAGCTACTGTTTCCAAAGCTTTAGTTTACATCAGCATCTGTACCTGAGAATATATTTTTCATTTGCTGACTTGGAAAATATTTGGGTCCAAGCAGTGTTCTAGTGTCAATGGTAAAACATATTACTTCGTTTCCTGTTTCTGGTGAAATCACACTTGAGTCCTATCTGTATTGCAGCTATATCTACACAATCAGCATTGGTTTTCCTTTTTTTCTTGCTCTATTAGCATAATAGCTATGTGCACATAGGAACTTCACCCCACCATGCAGTCATGGGATAAGCTGAACATGTGCAGTTTACTCATATTTGTCTTCAGGAAATCTGATTGAAGTCAAATCCCATATCGCTGGTAAATGTCATATGGTTTGAAAGCCATGCAAATAGTGGGTCATCAGCAGTCTGATGGATAATCCATTCTGGTCAAAAAAACTGGCTTCAGAGGAGGCCTGAATGCTCAAGCTCTTAAAAAATGAGGTAAATCAACCTTACATTGTGGTTGATAAAAGTGGCCCGAACAGTCTGCTAATGACACAGATATTCAGGTAACTTAGATGAAGAAGTGGATAATTTTGAGACTTGGAGCAAGAGAAATGGGACATAGCATGACTGTTAGGTTCACAGTGATAAAGAGACTTAGCCTTTCAAAATGCCAGAGGGTGAGAGAGACACGGGGTGACGGCCACCAAGCGGTTTTACCAGTGCAAGTTGCAAATGAGACATGAGGCTCTTTCAGCTATATTGTAGCAAGAGCAAAAGATGTAATAACAGCGCTGGAAAGACCTTATCTAGGATGTTGTGGAAAGGCAACTAACTTGGCAGCTTTTTGATCCTAGCCGACCAACACAAGAGGCTGCTAGTGGATGTAAGTATCGTTCACGGAATGCTTTTCAGTAGGAGTGGAATGGGATGGGAGAGAAGGGAACAGCTTGCTTAGTTTTACACTGGAATTTGGTAAGTTTGGATACAACAGCTATGTATGGGATATGATGACAGAGCAAGTGCTAAGAGTTAACTTATTATCCCATACGATTATGCAGTCTCATCATTGTTTCCCATTACATCCTGTTGGCAAAAGCAAACCTCGTGTATTCGCACATTCCAAGAGAGCCTTTATCATGTTGAAAGCATCCATGATACTAAGCAATGAAATGACTGCAAATTTGGTCTGAATTTACAGTATGCACATGCCTGCGATAGTGTATGTACCTACTTGTAGCCGTGGTTCTGAAAACAGTTGTCACATTAATGTTGGTAAAACCACTCAGTTCATTTAAAACAAGCAACAGTGACTCAGGTAAGAGGACTTCAGTACGCTAGCTACTGACACAATTTCCTTCTCTTTTTAATTCAGGCTATAGCCCGAAGGCCCATTTGTTCATTAGCATAATCAAAATAATCTAATGGGTACATCAGCTTAGCAGGGTAACGTCTCATAAATCAGGAACAAAACTCATAAACCATTTGGAAGTGGCTGTCTTCAAAGACACATGTCACACTTAAATCAGGTAACAAAATTATATGTAAATTATCAGTCCCAACCATTTCTGGTATACTGCCTATGTTCACCAAAAGGCAATAGCATGGATTAATGAAGTTCTTAACAAATCCAGAATTAGCAGGTGAATTTTTAGTTATTAAATTGCAGCATCACTGTGCAGCATTGTTATTTGGATATGGTCTGTAATCTTCAGTCTCCATCAGTTAGTGATATTCATTTTATTTCAAACTATACAAGGTCCTTCTCCTACATGTTGAAATACATAACTGTTAGGTATAGCTCATCCTGCTGGTTGTGTGCTCCTATGGACAAATACTTGTAATGTATTTGAGAAGAACTGATAACCTCCCCATTTCAACAGCTTTCTACAGCATAGCTGGCAAAAACTAGTTCATTTAGTAAAAGAAAAATTAAAGTCTGAGTCTGAATGAGTCAAAATGACTGAGTTATCTTATTGACAATACAAGTGCTCTATTTTAGACTGGATGAGGTATTATGCGGCAATTTATATTGCTATTGCCAGTGTAACCAACTCTATGGATAAAAATATAAGCAGTCTTCAAGGTTACTGATCTGGCAGCTTTCAACACACTACATTTTAAAAGTAGGAAACCACAGAATGTAGGCAAACAACTTCCTATTTGACCTCCGTGGGTTGTAGAGGCTCTCACAGCCCTGCAGGTTCAGGTTTTGTGCCATGATGAGCTCTCCGAGCTACCAACTTGATGCAAAATTCTCTGCAGAAGAATTTTGCAAAAATGAAAGTTTTGTGACGTTCTCGCTCTAGACCATCAAGGTGAAAGTCAATGTTTATTTAACTTAAATTTAGAGCTCATAACTAGACTATCAGTCACTACATATCTCCAGATGTGAAAGTGACTGTTAAAGTTACGCTACAGACACAACTGTATCATTGTATGCTATGAATGAATTATACCAAAACACGTGAGAAGCTGTAAGTACATCGTACATTGAAAATACAGTCAGGAGAGCCATTTGTTTTCAAAACAAGAAGCTATGAACATTACACAAACAGCCAATATGTTACATCCAGTTCTGTTTGCCAAATCTTGCTGCTTCTTGAAAAGGCAAAATGGAAAGGGAAGAGTAAAGGGTGGTAAACATGAAATACACACAGAAATCTAACAGGATTATTCAAAATTACATGCTAGTTTGTAACCAAACAAAATATCATAAAAGGCACATGATGAACAGTCCAGTTACTAGAGACAAGATGCTAATATGGAAGGGGAAAACAGCTTCCAGGCAACAGAGTAACACAGAGGCTATCGAGTTAGCGTAATTGCCTAATTAGGGTGAACTTGAGGGTCCCGCTCAAATTCAAGTGAAATCAATAAAAGACTTCTATTGATTTCAAGTGATTATGGCTCAGGCCCTAATTTCATGAGCTATACACTACTGACTATCTTTAATCCAGTTACCTACACTCAAAGTAAATCTTTGCAAAAAATATTCTTCTGTGCTGACGACTATTTACTCTTCAAAAAAGTGCAGAATCATTTCCGAAAGCAATTACAAGTGACTGGCTCCTTCCAGATGTTCTGTCTTGTACTTGTACTCGCTCATATTTGCCTTTCTCCAAAATACTTACCAGAACCTGTCGTCTGTGAAGGAAATCATTTGAACTCCAAGGTCAATATTTTGTTGTAATCCAACACACAGCCTAATCATAAAATATAGTGCTTCTAAAAATCTTACATACTTTATAGTTGCTGACGTGTCTTAATTTAATCTTACATATATGTGACTTTGTTGACTTACTTAAAAGTTAAAAAAATATATTAAAAGGCTGCAAGCGTTGGGTTCACTTATTAAAGGAAATACATGAAAGAGGTAGAAGAGTCAGAAACACCGCAGATGTTCCCATCACAATATTGTCTAATTGATCATTCGGTTGTTGGGCGAAGTATTCAACTGCGCCATACAGAATCAGGTGCATTATTCTGTAATGGCACTACCTGAAGCTAAGAATTTGTCATTCCTGGAGAGCTGGAGAATTATAAACTGATTGAATATGGTCCAGTTTTCTTACTGAATGAAAATTTCCAGTCAGAGGACCACATTTGTTTTGCAACACCCTTCAGAAGTCTCAGGTATTAGAAATCTAACCATCCATTTATTCAGAAGACCAACATCTGTGTGGTAAAGGTGTTTTGTTTTGTTTCTATTTTCTTTAAGGCTAAACTCACTTGCACTCATTTTGTGGCCCCAAAAAATTGACAAGGGGACTTCAGGGGCAGCAAGCAGAGCATTCTAGCACATGGTAAAGGAGACTCCAGAAACAAATAAAAAGACAGCAATGAAACTGGCCACTTGCCCAGCATTGTTATTATCTAGTGCAGTGAAATTGTTAGGCTTCTTATAAGTTACACTTTGCCATCCAAATCAGCATCTGAAATGCTCTATCAGAAACACACAGCAAGTCTCACCAGAAGGGCTTCACATCACCACATCCTGAATTGACTACGTAGAAGTATTCCCAAATTTTCAGGAAGGTTGTACCGCACACTAGTTCAAGACTCTGTTATCTGTGTTGTCTACAGGATCATTCTTGATCGCACCAGTGTGAGGATACGCTGGTCATCCTACTGAACAGCGTACTTTGGCTGGTTCCCCTTATGACGAGTTAAGACACAGCGCCGCGCTACTGATTTCTGTGTTCCACCACACAATTGAGATTGTCAGTTACTTAGAAGATAGTTTAGATTTTGGTCAAACACCAGTTTCTGAGAGACATGGTTTTACAGTACTGTACTTTCTGTGTTTCCAAAGTTGTCTGCTCATAATATTAGAAATTTTGAAGTGTGATGATGTTAGTCATGACTGTTTCTTTAGGCATTTGGCAAAATACACTTATGTATAACAGCTATTTTTGACATTATCAAATGTTTACATATATACAATCTGTATACTGAGATTATAAACACATAAGGTAAAAAAAAAAAGATAGAATCCTTGTTTGTTTGACGTTTAGGTTCAAAGAGTTGCCTTTCAAAGCTTGAAATCCTGTCACAAAAAAATCCTATATTTCTTACTCCTGCATGCTAATTTCTACTACGGTACGTTGTTTATCCCTTACATGTGGAAAGTAAAGAACACAAGGTTCATGCATACAGCGTACAAGTTTACATTGGCCGGGTTCTCCTGAACGGGCGTTCCCAAGTCCAGTCTGGTCTGACTCGGAACTGCATTAAACCAGAGAAAAACCTCTCTGAGGAGGGACTTGCAAACTGACTGCAGCTGGGATTCTAGGTGAGTGTATCTGTCATCATGCGGAACAGCCTTGTCACGTCCGGTCTAATAGTCCCCTGTTACTTGTTAGGATTTTGGTAGTTCTTTACATCAAATCCATAAAATTCTGGCTGACAAAAACAAAAAAACAAAAACAAAAACAAAAAAAACTGCTTTTTCCCTTCCAAATGAGAGGAGATTCCCATTGTCATCACAGGCATCTGTATTGACCTTTCAAATTGTCTGAAGAGCAGATGAATGTGCAACGACTCAGCGATGCTGAGTTTCTATAAAATTTGAAGTAAACAGTTCTGACGTCACCCCAGGAAAACGGTGCAGCTAAATGGAAGTCTCCCATAGCTGGAGAGGGGAAAAAGGAACACAAACACATTATACACAAAGATAAAACAGACTGCTACCCGAGCAGCGTGAATTTGTTTGGGGAACTGCATTCACGTTGCCTGGGTCACCACGGCTACGCTTGTTGGTCCCCTCGTAGCCTCTGGGGGGTCTGTTCAGACTACACAGCCCCGGACACTGCAGCACAACTCGCGGTCTACAACTGTGAGAGCAGACAGTTTGAAGGAAATAGTTTGAAGTTTGAAGTTTGGAAAAGTTTGAAGAAATTTCCAGATTTCTACTGGAAAGCTTTTACCTCACAGTTACGGTAATTAATATTAGTGTAGAGATTATTTCCCACTATCTTCTGCCTGACTCTACTCACGGCATCTTTGATTTCTGCTGTGGCTTTCAGCTGGTGCCACGGCATCTCCAGGGCTAAGAAACAGCACAGCCCTGCCTCCAAGCTGCACTGCTCCACACGCTGCTGGAAGACCCCGTGCCGCACCTCACACGGCCTTCTGCCCCAGTTTTCAGATCCCATCAGCAGTGCCTCACTCCTTCTTTCTTGAATAAAGGGATGAAGAACAGTGATGGGAATCACACTTCCATCAGCAACATGAGCTACAGTAAATTTCAGGGGTTTTTTTGCTTATTCAAATATCTGCTATGTCTGTTGACAGAAGGGAAGCAACAGCTAGCACTGCCTTTTGGCGGCAGCTGGAAATCTCTCATTCCAGAGGTTTCTGACCACCCTGGGGAGCAGGGTGGGCTCCGTGCACGCAGCAGCAAAGTCCCTCCAGGTCTACAAGGGCTCGATGCAAGCCTTTCATGTCCTCCTCAGCTGCAACTTACTCACCTTGCCATAATGCTGCAAAGCCGCTATCCCCCAGCCCAAATGAGCATCTCTGTGTCAGGCCCTTGGAAGGGACAAGGGAGGAAAGCCAGGCTGCCGTGGGGCTGCCCGTCCTCCTCCGCAGCCCGAAGGCTGCCCCAGGCATACTTCCAGCTTGAAACAGGAAAAGTAGTGAAATCTGGGCTTCAGGCATGAGAAGAGCCTGAATGGATATCTGTAAACACAGCCACTGAGGCTGCTCTGATCTATGCCAGAGGCTCAGCCTTTAGCAGCTTCTAGAGTTAGGGATACGAAAGAAATGCCAGCTCTGCTCTCACTGCCGCTCAAAGATCTGCCATACTTCCCTTTCGCAAAACTGCCACTAAATTACATCACTGACAAAAAATGCACAGAGAATAGGGACACGTACCCTGGCACTTTGCCTGTTAGCTTTTTTCTCCTCATCAGGAAGCGGTGGCATTGGGTAAGGGTATTTTCTGCTGGAAGCAATAGATCCAGTGGACGAAGATGGAGACTTTGCAGGAGACAGTGTCCTGAGATGTTGAAACACAAAAATAAATGTCACGTCTTCAGGTCCCAGCACTGCAACAGCAACTGCCATTACTCTGAAGCTTGGTTCAGAGCCAAGTATGTTGTTTACTATTAGCTCAATATTGGGGGGGTAAAGTTGTTTGATCAGTAATCTAATAATTTCATTACTATAATTAAAGGTATTTATAGCTTTCAGGAACACTGGAGGAAAAAACAAAATTTCCTACTTATTAGCATTGTATTGCATAACAGAAATGATTTCTTAAACTAATTTATATGGTATTGTAATTAGTCATTTTAAAATTAACAAATCAAAACTGCAATTGAATAAATACAGAACTAAAAGATAGATACGGCATTATGAAGCCTAAATAGAAACAGTATAAATACAAGCTGAAGAGTGTCTGCTGCCAGTGGATGAATAAATGGCAATTATCAGTGTCTTTATATGTCTTACACGTCTCCTATACTGATACAAACATAGCAAATAAATCTATTATCTTATAACAACATATTAATTTACACATATGCATGCACTTGGAGGCCAAACTGTTAGTTGTGAAGGAACAAAGGCATATACAAAGTGCTAATAACAAATTATTAGACATGCAAGCATCATACAGTGCATATTGTTCCAGCCAAAGAAAGAGTCTGATGAGAATATACAAAAATGGACTGATTAGTCAATGGCAATCAGCATTTCTGTACAAGGTGAGTAGAGTAAGCAGGAGCAAGTAAATGTTTGAATCACATGAAAGGCATTCTTTTCAAGTCAATAAGGCAGCAGCACATTATTGACTGAAATTTTATACCCAAGAAAAACTCTTATGCATCTGTTTTGAGATTCTGCACTTTTCCCACTTGAGAGGTTCCTATCAGGCTCTAGATGAGGGCAGAATAAAAGGGGGGAAAAAAAAATTCAAAGTAGAAAATGCAACCTACCCTGGCCTTTTTGTTCTGTTTTGCAGACTGAGGGCGTTTTTCTAAGGAGGCCTCCCGCTAGTGCAGGCACTTCACCCAGGGCCTCCCTGAGCACTGTTACCTACTATTTTCAGAGCTTCACGTGTCCCTGAAGATGGAATTTTTCCCTCAGTCTCTACAGACAGGTCTTCCAACCTCCTCAAACACAGCAAGGGCTTGTGTGTTGAGTAGCTGTAGACCCCAGTGATGAGCACCATTAACAACATCACGGACACCAAGGAGCCACAGGAACCAGCCCTGGCAGAGAGCCCCACACCGCTAGTTCTGGGATTTGTAGGATCAGGTCCTTTTGTCTAGAGAGGATGGCAGACAGGTCAGGGACTCTTTTGTGTCTGGAATTGTTTTGTATCTCTATTATTTAAGTGAAATTCATTTACATTTAAATAATTATTCTTTTATTTTGGACTAGCGCATCATTTTCTTGTGTCTGTAGCTCCCTACAACAGCACGGTCTCGTCTCCCATACAATGATTGATGGTAGCCACAAGCAACAAGGTGTCAATGGAAATTATATGGTGACAGCTCTCCAGCCTGGCTCATGATGCTCTAATGCCTCATGCTGTAGGCTCTAAGTTCAACAGTATTTAAAAAAATTGGGTTGGTACAGTTATCCAAACTGCAAAGTATGTATTCAGCACATGCACTTTGATTACCCATTAAGATGAACTGGACATACATGAACATTTTCAGAAAGAACATTTTAAACAGCTACTACAGTGTAAAACAAGGCATTCATATGTCCAGCACCACAGATCTGGGCACCAAAATGCACAAGCGAAAAAACAGGTCATTTTTTAAAGAAATCCAGGGAAAAGTTCTCAACAGTGCCCTGCTCAGTGCTCTGCTGTTCACTGCCCCTATGAGTCCTCTCATCTGTGCCCAAACTTGGACAGATAAGGATTGCTAAAAAAATATTAGTGGATACAGAAGCAAAAAAAATAAGGAGAGGAGGAAGGGGGAAAGACGAGGCTAGTAGATTTTACAGATTATTAGTAATCTGATTATTCATGAATTTTGCCTAACAGCTGCAGGAGGATTTAAAATCTTGATGGGTAAACTTATAATGATGACCTGGAGATTCGAAGCAAAGAACCAGGGGTGTTAGATCTGGTTTGGTAATCCCTATAAGAAAGCTGTGTGTTTATGCAGGTACCATGGTTGCCTCCTGCGCACCACAGGCTCTTCCCATGGGTTATTTCTGGCACTGCAAGAGAAGGATGTGGTGAGAGGGAAAGCCATGGTCCATCTACCTGTCCATCAACCTTAGTAGGTGACCCTGGAAGGAGAAACGTCCTCCCAAGAACCGGGCATCCCGAATGTTTTCCCTGCCCAGCATGTCCTCTGACCAAGACACCTAGCAGCCAGGTATATTTGCACTGTAACTCAAAACCTAAGCAGCAACCTCTGGCCTTGATTCTTCAGAAAAGAGGAGGAAATTGGAATGAGAATCGAAGTTTGAAGGAGATCTGTGTGGCCAATATATTTAAAAAGAGGTTGCTCAGAAGAAACTTGGGGGCAGACATCTCACTTGTAATAGACCTATGATTAGCTAACCAGAGATACTAGGTAGCTGCTTCTCACTGAACACGAGGTGTGCGGAGCAAATGGGAGAAGAGTCCTCAAGTGAGCACCAGCAGAGAGCACAGCTGCCAGCTGAATTCATATTGCTGGATTCACCCATGTGTGGTACCTAAAGCTTTCCACTGCAATCGGCAGAGGTCTCCTAGGTGAGTAACTTCTAGATAAGTATGCCGGTGGTGGGAGAGAAGAATACTCCTTCTTGATGCAGTAGTGGAATTTTATCCTATACTACAGGGAACTACTTTTTTTAAAGATTAGGAGGAAAGAGAAAAAATTATCCCCAGTGGAAACGCTTCTAAAAAAATTGTTTCAAATCCCATGCAAACACAACACTGCCTTTCTGAAATATTTTGAAGGCCAGGCTCCAGCGTAGCTGCCTACATTTCCTACCTCTCAACCCCACTCCGTGTTGCCTGCTCGCCTACAGTTTGCACACACAACTGATGTGCACGTCACTGCCCACCTGCACACGCAAAGCTACAGCCGCTTCGGGAACAGTGCGTGCATCCTTCCTGGGTGCTTTTCAATTCAAAAACATTGAGAATGCAGTTGCACACTTAAAGAAACAACCTTGCCCTCCCCTCACAGGCTCTCACCACTTATTTCTGCTACACAGTTAGGTGCTGTTTTTTGTCATCTTTAGTCCCATCTACTGAGACTGTGAAAACATATCATGGCTCAAGCGGATGCCCACAGATCTGGTGATGCATCTTGTGTGGTAAGCGTAGTCATTTGGTTTTTTTTGATCACCTTCCAGGTTCCGCCCTGCCATTGTGTATGTGCTGTGTATCCCAGATTTACATGTATTTTAAATGAGAAAGAGCCAGAAGTGACCTTTCTCATTTACAGGATGGAAGAAACAGCATTCAGGGACTCTTGCGGGTAATGCCAGGGTTAAAGGCAGGCAAAACTTCGCAGTTTTGGTCAAGGGTGGGATCCATTTAGCTTTCACTGGGGTTTTAGTTCTCCTGCTATCACATCCATTAGCTTTCATGCCAAATGTTGCTTCCAGCTGAACCTATACAAGAAATCGGGAAAGCAGTCTCATCTGCGACAGTTTCAGAGGTTTTACTGCCAACCCCGGATGAAGCCATGCACCTCAGCACATTGTAAGGGTTTTCATTTCTGACCAGGCTGCTCCGCATCTGTCTTTCTGTTCTAGAAGCTGAAACAGTGTGGGGAGATCATGCTGGGATCCAGAAGAAGATGCTGTGGCAGCTGGAGGATACCTGCGTGCACTCTTTGGCAGACAGACGTCTGCCTGCTCTGCCTTCTCCTAACTGGGGAGAATCCTGGCCCACACATGGCATTGCAAAGTGTGTTCCCTGGTCACACAACTAGATGTCTTGCAACCTCTTCAAGTGTCACTTTAGCCCAACTCCTAGCAGGTGGCCCTGACAGATCTCAACCATTCATGAGCTTTGTATCATTCTGTTTCGTAGACTGAAATAACCCAATGAAATTCACATAAAAGTCAACTCAATGAAAGCACTTCAAGTGTAGATCCATCAGCCTGACCTGACATTTGCTTATGTGGTCCAGCTCTGCGTAGGATGTTATCAGCATAAATTAGCCTATGTTAGGAAGTTGTGATCTTCTAACAACGCTGATGCGGCTAAGCATTTTAATGCAGTTTCTTCTGGGAAACAGCCACGTGCACAGGTTTCCTCAAGAGGAGAAGCAGAGTAAGGGAAGGCTTGGCTCTGGGGAGCTGCAGAAGAGGCAAAGGCTTGGGCTGCAGCCCCGCCCTCTAAGCACTGCCCAGCAATGCTCCAGGAGCGAGCACTCACACGCTTCAATGAACTCTTTTACCTAGGTCTTGAAACCCTGATCCTACTGATGTCAATAGGAATTTTTTTCATCGGCTACAAACAAGGCCAATATTTTGCTTTGGTGGTAAACAGGAAAACTCTCTCCTGAGGGGACAGAACTTCTAAGGGAAAGGGTCTCTCCCCGGTGGCAGGGCAGGGAGGTTCTGCTCCGGCCACACATCCCGCGGGTGCAGTGAGCGAGAGAGGGGGACAAAGTCGCCCTCACCAGGAGCTGGTGAACGCTGAACTGCCTGCTGCCATCGCTGCTGAGGGGTTTACATGGATGGAGCTTTCCAGTAATTGCGATTCACTACAGCAACTGGAAGATCAAAGGAGCCCATGAAAAATTTTAAAAGTTAAAACTGTTCATGAGAGAAAGGAAAAGAGAGAGAGAGAAGGGTTGTGGGTTTTTTTTTTTTTTTTTTTTTCTGGTTTGTTTTGGTTTGTTAGTTTGTTTTGCCTTTAAAAACAGCCTAAAGCTCCCCTAGAAGGAGCAGGGAGATAATGGCTCTGGCCTCTGCTGCGTGGTCATAGCAGAAGGCAATGGACATGGCAGAGCAGCAGAGCCAGCCCTGGCCTAATCATCAGCTGAGGAGGAGTGGAGACAAATTTGAGGAAGAAGAAAGCAAGAACACCAAGGTACAGAAAAAAACAGGGAGGAAATGCCTGTTGTGTCCTGCCCTCCATGCCCCTTGCAAATGCCTTTGCAATTTGGGATGGCCATTTTCCCTCTGGGGATGTGTCCTGGGTCTCCATCTAAATAAATGTTTCCTTTGTAAACTTCTTTTAAACACTCCGGAAGATTTTAAGTTTCTGTAAATATTTGTATGAATTCAAATGTAGGCAGCTCAGTGCTTCTGAAGGCACCTTCCAGTCTCTTTTGTCTATAACTATCCATAGAAATGCTGCATATGGGGATTCCAATGGTTCATTTTCTGACTCTTATGGTTCCTGAGTCTTTTAAGATGCAGGGAAGATTTCAACTAATCCTTAACCTTATTTCCTAAGGCCAACTGTGCAGTAACCACTGTAATTGGCAATAACAAAAATATACAGTAGTATCACATTGGTAAAACAGTGAATTTACCTGAACAATAGCTAATGTTATAACTCAACAACATCCCTCACTACCTGCGAACTGGTTGTGCTTGGAAACTGGAGGGCTTTTCCTTTTCCCCCTGAACTTCCGCAAGAAATATAAATTTAGGGCAAACCTATCTAACCTTTCCAAAATAAATGGAGGCAAAATACATCTCTGGTGTTTGTGCAGACATCCTCACAGCACCCCAATCGCCTGCTTCTGCCCCAGATTGCTAACACAGCACTTGCCCCTTGCAGCAATGCTGAAATTAAAATCTAGCCCAGACTTTGAGCACGAAAATGAGATTTTTCTTTACAGCTCTTATTTTCCTATAGAAGGGAATCCCCCAGCTGGGAACTTTCTGGCACCAGAGCTACTATTATTATTATTAATAAAAAGTAATTATATGGAGATTCCCATTAGACCAGAAAAAAATAATGATTTAAATTTAATAACTAGGACACCTGTTGTCAGGGAGGCAAATTTAGATTTACACAGGTTTTTTAAGCTGATGGAGTAAGTCTCTGTGATACCTAATAACTCTATTTTCTGAAAATCTGCAACTTTCTTAGGAATTGTAGGAAGTGCTTTTGTTTTTTCCTGATTCTACTTCAATTCTACCTGCAACAGCAACAGTCATCAAGATATTATTCCTAAAATTATAGGGAAACAAGTGAAACAGCAATATTCCTTTCAGACCTCTTTAAAGGAAAAGACAAATCAAATATTTACAACAAAAAATACTACTCAGCTAATTATCTGGTGTAAATGCCTTGGGCCATGATTCCTAAAATGAAGTATCAGCTGGACAGTCTGACTTCATCCTGACTTTCTGGCTTATTAAACAAGATTTGTTTGGTTTTCTTTGTGAATTACTCCAAAGCTCAAAACCCAGCCATGTGATGTTCAGACACACTGCTCTTAGGAACAATATTTTTCTGCCAATGACAGATTAACCAAAATTGTGCCTGCATTCTGGGGAGAAACGTGTGGGGTAACCTCTCATAAGCCTATGGCAACTCATCCCAGGGGAAGATTTGATCGTTTGCCTTCCATAATATGCCTGCGGAACAGTTCCCTATGGTTACCTTACTTAATTAGGACATACAGGTTTCTAAATTTATTCTAATTTCTCTCCCGTTTCTAAAGCTACTGCTGCAGGCAGTAATTAGTAAGCTTCTGTGGAGTAAAACTGTTAATTTAGGTTTCATCTCTGATGATACAGAGCCCTAAAAACTCACATGGGTCAGCTTAATCCTCATCTACACACAAAAAAAATGTTTGGTTTACCTCAAACACAATTAGAAATATGACTCATTCACTGCAACCGTGACAACCCTCAGGGGTAGGGTATGCTCCTATCAATTTAATCCAGTTACTAAATCAAGATATACTGATGCTAAAAGATGAAAACCAAATTAAGAGTATGCACAGAGGAATTTGAACCTGTTTAACTAAACCAATTAAAGTAACATATTTTAAACCAGTGCTATCTTCACAGTCCATCAGTGTCTTTATTGCTGCCAGAGGACTTAGGCCACGAACTACATGAAAGACAGCTGTGAGGTTAGGTCATGGTGGGAGATTGCCTTGCCTGAACAACAGAGGTCCAGAGGGCATTTTTAGGAAAATGTTTCATTTCTCCTGCTAATAAAACCACACCTCTTTCCTAGTGTGAGTTCCCTTAATTTCACCTTTTGGTGAATTTTGGTTGTTCTCAGTCTTGGTTTGAAGGACTGCCCATAAAGGTTTTGCTCCATGTGCAGATACATGGATTTTATGATCAGGTAAGCATTTAACTTCTCCATTAAACTGAATAGCGTGAGGTCCTGAAGGCTCTTCTGACATTTCTCCAGGCTATGTGCTTAAACCTCCCCAGCTCTTGAATATGCTTCTTGAACTGTGGACTCCAGAACTGACTCTGTACCCCAACACTAAAACCACCTAAACTAAACTACCAGACTTACAATCACCTTGCACAAATGTCCAAGCACCAACGCTAAGACCTGGCTGGTACCAATGGGCGCAATCACAAAATCCTCCCTTAAACCTGGGATTCTTGTGTCAGGGATCGTTACTCCTTGCTCAGGACTAAGGTCAGGACTGGCAGGCTTAAATTCACCTCATTTGACCTGTTAGCTCTTTGGAATGCTTCTCTGCAACTTCCTCTGCAACTTAAGAAATCTTGAAAGCAAACATAAATGGTATAAAAAAGTGACTATTTTAAGTTCTTATAAGACTTCCGTGGATTTTTAGTTCTAAAAATGACTAAGCTCCCAAGCTGCTATTTAATATCTTCCAGTGTTACTATCAGAATAAAAGTGTTTCACTAGCAGCGTGTGATATAGCTCCATCATGTTTTTTCCCCAGATACACACTGGACATATTTAGTGAATGTTTCTGCCCTTTTGCACTATTATTAGGTCTACTAATGTGTCAAAATTATTGTTAAATTTCTATTTACCCATTCTTACCATTGTTCACTGTTTTGGCTACAGATTTCACTTTGCAGTCTTTTTGTTTGTGTCTCTGTCATTCTTATTTTAGCTTCATATTGGATGTGTCAATTTGCAGCTTCATTGATTTGTTTTACATTATTTGTCACGAATTGCCTTCCATTCACCCCTATGCTAGCTGGTGTTTTTCAGCTGATACAAACTTCTCAGTGACAGGATTGTATCTTCTGGGAATCTACTAAAATGTTCTCAGACTCATGATTATGTGCAACAGAGAGGCCAGCCTCATGCATGCTTCTTCTCTTTTACTTGGAATGTAACAAATACACACTTTTCCCTTTCAAAAACATGGGACTTTTGTTGTTGTTGTTGTTGTTGTTGTTAGAACCCTACACCCACTTGTAACAGATTTGTTAGTGGTTTGATAAATAGAGCACAGAGTATATTCTCATACATTTAATTATCCAAATACGATATGATAATGAAATAAATTACAATATGTTAATTATTTCATTGTATGGTAAGGGTAAAATACCACTACTTTTTTTTTTCTTTTTTCACTTAAATTTTAGTATGCACTATATAAGACAGTGTGTAGAGTAAATGTGTTACAAAACCACTTGTTTCAGTAAATTACATTTTATTTAATTTAATACTACTTCATTAGTGATACATATGTCTCATGCCCATAAACACTACTTGGCATAAAATGATGAAAAAGCTACTACAAGCTATAGATGATGGTGGGAATGCATGCACTACACACACCCTTTTCAATGGCTTCATTAAAACATTCAGTAAAAGAATTGTAAATTGCACATGAAGCCAAAAACAGACATCAAAATGCAGCAAAAGAAGAGGGGCCCTTTGCACCTACAGTAACTTGTATTGATTTATACAAGGTAGGAATCCCAGCATATTTGTATATGCTGGAACAGCTCTTAAAAAGATATATAATTAATTTACAAAATACCTAAAGTATGGTCCTTCAGTGTTTTTATTCACATCTTCTACCCACTTAGCTACATTATATTCTCTTTTGAACCATGGGTTTAAATACCTGCAGAAAGCAATGGAAGGAACAGAGAAAGCAGAAGAACAAGAATAGAAAATCTGAGAACACACAGCACAAGCTTAGCAAGGATGTCTTCATCCCCAAAATGCAAGTGAATATGGCAAATAAATCAGTATGGATGTTGGGTGAGGACTAGGCAACGTGTACAACTGCATGAGAAATCTGAACTACAACAAGACTCACATGTGTGGTTTATATGGAAATTACTTGGGATACATTATTCATTTAATACCTTAAGGGTAAAATTCATTCCTACGCAGAGGGCCAGCATTAAGCTCATGGCTTGAACTCCTCTCATGACCTCAAAATCAGGCTGAAGGGGCATCTTGGCTCCAGTCCTGCAATTTGCTTGTCACAGACACAGGTTTGCACCCATCCAGAGTAAATTGCAAGATAATGGCTAAATGAGCACAGAAACTTGGGCTAGGCCCTTTCTACAGGAATGAATTTCGGCCTCAGTGTGTTAAAAGGCTTGAATTGTTTGCCATTGCAGTGGCAATTTTTACACTTATGTGCAAATAAACCCCTAATTTTACAACATAATTTTATAATTTCACGTGGTAGGACCACAAGAAGCTTTCAAAGAGGTGGGCTGCAGTGGGCTACACATTTTACAGAAGCAATCTTGATACCAAAACCACACTTTTTAGGAAAAAAAGTGTGAGCTACCTATTTGTATTAGTTACATGAAAACTAAGAAATAAAAATGGTGTTTAATTAGTTAACAGTAATGTTACCAGTGAAAAAGAAAACTTTTTTGTAACTGGTTTTTCTTAGCCCCCAGTACCAAGATTAGGTAATTCCTCCCCCTTCATCATGTTTAGAAAAAAAGGGCAACGTAGACTGTCCAATTTAAATCTGGCTTTGTTGTATAAGCATGGCAACAGTTTAACAATTATTTGTAATCACCACCTTCATATAACAGAGACTAGCACACTCTGAAATAGGACATAAGTTGTAATCAAGGGAAAAGGGAAATACAATTCCATTTTAAAGTTATTTTCAGTATTTCTGGGCCAGTTCTCACCACCCTTATTTATGAAAGGGATTCCAATGACCTCACACTTGGGAACAGGCCTGGCAAGGGACTGCTCAGGTGAGTAAAGTGGGGCCAGTCCATGCCGTTTAACCCTGACCATGTTTCAGACCATGTCGAAGACAAAAGCAGCAGCACTTTTTTGACTGCTTAGGCCTCCTTTTTGGCTCTGGAACTTCTCCTCCCCGCCCCGCGCAAGCGCAGCCACAGCTTTCAGAAAGTACTCGCCCTCAGCCACAAGTGCTTGCTTCTAAGTAGCTTCCTCAGCTCGCTTACTTATCAGGAATCAGGAGTGCTTTATGCTTTCCAGCTCGGCCTCTTAGAGAAAGAAAATGTCAAAAATGGTAGCGCAGCAACAGAGGAACCGCAAGTGAAGCCACAAGCTGACGCCAGCATCACCAGGAACTAATAAACATGTTATAGCATTAATTGTAGGTGCGACTACATATTTTCTTGGAAATCAGACATCGCTGCAGTACTTTTGACTTGCTTTTTTTCATTCGAAAGGGTCTTTTGGTAACCATGAAACACTCCCAATCTGGCTTCCTGCATTAGAAAACAACAGGTAACGTGGTATCAAAGCATGCAGTCGTCACACAACCGTGTGGCGGGGTTTCCTGGGTCCGGCTGTACTACAGACCATTGTTCACCACCCCATTTCATCTGTTACAGAAAGGCTGAACTCAGGTTAATGCAGACCACTAACTGATACCGTTAGAAAGCTCTCAGGCTGATCTTTGTGGCCACATACACGTTCATTAGTGATGGCCAGAATCTGCATTTCCTTTGAGTGAGAAATTCTCCCTTAAAACCAAGGTGTCCTGACACATAAGCCTACAGCTCAACCAACGGCTCGATTTGGCTTGCAGCGCAACATGCAACAGTGCAAAAGACCTGGGCTCAAGTGTACTGGTACTCCTCAGGCTGGCGAGGAGGAAGGCTAGCTAGCGCTGCATCAGCAGGAGCACCTCCAAGCAGTCACGGTGTTTCGCCGCAGTGAAACTATGGGATACTGAGGGAAAGGGACTTGTCACGGGAAAAAACGGCAGCCCAGAACGCAGGGGCAGGTGAGACTGACCTGTGATCCCGGCTCCCTGTTTGGGGGGGGTCAGAGCCCTCTGGGCTTACGCCTTGGGCCGGGGTTTGGTGGGCGAGAGAAAGCCCAGGCTCAGATGCATGGGTTACCCTGCTGCAAAAACACAATATATGATAGAAAGTCTAAGCCAAAGATGTTCGTATCAGTTATAACAACGAGGAAGATAAATGCTTATAGGAAAGGCAGTGCAAATTAACAAAGATCAGAATTGCATTTGGCAAAACACATGTTCCCTGGGACCTGTTTTAACAAAAGCTCCCAATTAAACTTCAGCTTATTCAGAAAACCCTCATTATCTTTCCTGGATAACTCTAATTGATTTTAATAGAAAAGTTGTTTTATCAGGCCATTTCATCAACCCTGTTTGTGAAAAAGCTGCAGAAATGCTGGGCCTGTTGGCATTCCTTCTGTGTGAACTGAACCATCTGCCTTTAATAAAGAAGAACTTTGTTTTAAAACAACTAAAAACAATTTAAAACATCTCACAAGACCTTTAGCAGTCTCCATAGAGTGATACTCTCAGCAGACATCTTGTACCATGAATCTGCTAAGTACGAGGGGTCACACAAAGGCATGACCAGTACATTTTTCAGGAACTGCCCAATGCAACCTTCCAGTCAGTGCTGCTCATGAGGGCTGCACAGGTCAAACCTTGTTCATTGCTTAAGAAATTTCATTTAAATGACTAATGGCACGATTACCTATCTGGTGCTTGGCTGTATACAAAAAAACACGTGTGCATAATATGTGCAACTACTACAGACTGATGAATATATCAGATACTCTTGCAGGCAAGTGTATTACTGTGCACCTGCTCATAAAAAAAAACCCTGAATTCTGCACAAGGTATGGCACAAATGAACACAGTCTTCTAGTGGGTAATCTATCTGTCTCTGTTACTAAAGGAGACCAACAGCATTACCTCCTGCTTCTGTCTTAACAAGTATTCTTTATTGGACTTACAGGGGTCACAGAGGTGGGCTTTCCATTTCAGAACAGATTTTAAGATTACTCTGTATCTCCCAGAGAAGGTAAGAAGATAAATTTGTCTGGGAAAAGACTCCATTTATTCTAAGGCATCCTCAAAGCAGCTGGCATTGCTTTTCGTTTTGCTAAAAAAGTTGGCCACAGTTAGACCATTCTCTGTCATTTTTCTCTTCTCTCACAGCACGTTATCTCATGGACCAGACCCACTGTGTGCCCTGGGCAATTCTCTCTGTTCCCCACTGAATCTCACAGTATGTGGTTCATGCAGTGAGAGCTCTCTCTCCGCAGGGTGACAGGCTTGCCAAGGATACTCGGACAAGCCATGCGGTCCCATGCAACCCAGAACAGGCCCCATCAGGAGAAGGAGCATTTTCCAGCCAGCAGGTATCTGCCAGGAAAGCACACGCTGCGCTTCATCCTTAGCAGGCTGCTGCACAGCCCTCAGGAAGCATGAGCCTTCTCTCTCCAGCACCAGGGCTGCTGCTGGGGTGAGAGACCATAATGAGCAGCAAGAAGAAAAGCAGAGAATTAGGTGGAAATTCAGGGGCACCTTTGAAAGAGAAAAATTATATAGGGAAAAAGATTTTAATGCTCACGCTCCCTGTCTACCCACTTATTTAGTGCTCTAAAGATCTTGGAGCAAATGTATAACAGCTGAGCAGCACAGAAGAAAAAATATGGCCATTAGAGGGATTTTTTTGCTTTTATTGAAAGCAATACTCTTCCCACACAATTATGTTTACTCTGGGATAAAAAGAGCTGATCTGGTTTCATCCTTCATGGACCAAATCCAGCCCCAGTTTGAACTTCTGCTGAATGATAGAATAATGATATAGTTAATGTAACTATATCATTTTTATAAATCTTGTTTGAGAAATACAATTAGAAAATGAAGAAAAGCACAGGACAAGCTTCTAAAGAACCTGCAATCTCATTTGTACTCTTAGTGGTTTGGTCAGACTAATTTTACTTTTATCAAACTGTCTCGTGCAAGGAGAAAAGAAAACCAGCAAAATAACATTCTCCACTAAGAGTTTATCAGCACTAAGACCAAGAACACTTGACAGATAAATGCCTTCAAGGGATCTGGGGCTAATATTTCTGGTTCCATGTTACCATTTTGGCCATGCAATTTTATAATTACTATGTGCATCAAACTATTATTTCTGTAATTTGAAAGAGAGGGCCTTCTCCATGAATCATTCTAAGCCTACTTGCCTCAAGGCAGTTCACTGCACGTGGAAGAAAAGTTTCAGAACAAACTTAAATCCCCAAATTGGAGAAAGCAGGACTCAGAGCGGAGTTAGCATTATTAGTTTCCAGCAGGGTTGGTATCAAGCACTCTTGCCCATAGAGTTGCAAAGTTAGTACTAATGGTAATGGGAAAGGGCATTGTCATTGCTGTCATGGTCAAGGAAGGGTCTTCTTGTGTGGTGTAAGTGCTATAAGAGCAGGTCAGTGCCTGACAAGCCCAGAGATTGTGTTTCAGCCATTCCCCATTCATTTATGAAAGGAGCCTGAACCAGCAGGATTAAGTATATTAAGAAAGGCTCTTTCCCTGTGGGGAGCACTGCACACACGGTCTCTTCGGTAAATGTACCCACCACAT
Source organism: Chauna torquata (assembly GCA_013399475.1). Classification (NCBI taxonomy): domain Eukaryota; kingdom Metazoa; phylum Chordata; class Aves; order Anseriformes; family Anhimidae; genus Chauna; species Chauna torquata. The sequence continues at coordinate 228,103 of VXAL01015558.1, forward strand.
TGATATAGAAAGCAACTCTAAACCCTGCTGTTGAGGTCTGGGAATCAGTCACGTGGTAAGGACTGTCATTACTTTATTTCAGGGCTTACTCAAAACTGGCTGTTTCAAGCTTTGCTGGCTTACATCGATAAACTTCAGGGTACTCTCAGAGCAGACATATACCTCTCCTAAAACCTCCAGGCAGGTAGGCAGAGATACAAATCGCTAACTCTGCAATGACCCAACCCAAGGTGAAGACAAGGGTAGGAAACAGGTTATCAGAAACTCAGTATTGAACCAGGATACACTCAGCAATGGCAGTTTACTGTAGACAAAAGCCTGTAGTGATGGTGCAGGCTGCCACCATCATTGAGAATTGCTATGGGAACGACTGTGAGGAAGCCTACATAAAAAAGAAAATTGATAGTTAATTTTTTAAAGGATACATAAAAAGAGATTGAAATACATTAGCCAAACCATTACCAGATTATCAATCAGCAATCAGAATGGGCCACAGGGCAAAAATGCAGCTGTCTACTTTCGAGTACTCTTAATCTCGATCTACAAAACACAAGTGAGAAAACTGTACTTTTTGGCTTTGCTGTTGTAAATTCAGACTTACTCAGTTGAATTAGACCGTGGCCTAAATCTTTTGCCTCTGACTTTCTTTCTGTTTCCTCCTATATTACCTGAAAGAAATCACAGGATAAACACAGATGGTAAAACACTGTGAAACTCAACAGCGTTCCACTCCACACTGTATATTCTCCTTGCATCCCCAGCAAAAGTCACTGGCTATGACCATTTAAAAGCCATAGGTCAGTCCCTTTTGATTTACCTCAGACCAGGTAAACTTGACCCTTAGATGATCTTTCACTACCTTTTGCTGCAACCGTGCAGAGCAAAAAACTATTTAGTTTCAGCGTTCACTTCAAGAAAAACACTAAATACCACATGATAAAAAATCACAAAAGTTGGCAAGAGTGAATGAACTTCTTCCTCTGTTTCTTGTTGGCTCATACTGGAGGAACAGGAGAAATTAGATCCAATTTCTATGTGATAACGCATTGTGGAAAAAAGGTGCTTGTGTAGAGCACTGCTAAATCCTAATTCCAGGTTAACAACAGGCACAATTTTAAGGAGTCACGCTGCTCTCCTAAGATCACCTAAACTTTCAGAGAGCAGCAATGACACAAAGGTTGGTTTCCACTGTGACCAGCACAAAGGTTCACACTTACCTTGCCAAGAATTACTCCTAGGCCTCCCGTTTTCACAAATATCTGAAATATGTTTTGTGTCTGGGATCCTTTCACTCCAGGAATGAGATAATCCATTTGACCTGGAATAGGAGGGCTCAGATGCAATTATTGTTACGGGTATTGTCTCACGTAAATGCTTGTTCAGAGACAGTCACATTCCCAAAGTCAGTGCCATAACACAGCCTAAGGTCTGTCTGCATTAGCAAAGTATCCACTGTTTTCGGTTAATTATGCTTTGCCAGCCGTCCCTGCAGCAGTTCACTGTGTCCATGTTCAAGAGCCAGGCTTCAGTGCCGCTTTCTCACGGCTGCTGCTGAAAGTACAAACACCAGCGCACAACAGATTTCCTTAGATACTTCCAGCTTTGCCCCAGTTCTTAGCTGGAAGATGTCTTCCAGCTGTGCCTGTGATTTTTTACTGGCAGTCGAGCGCATCCTGCCTGCGGGCTGCCCACCCCATCCTCATGCTGCTGCTGGAAAGCCAGGACTGCTTCCCTCTCCCCACTGCTACCAGTCTCGGGAGCCCAGGATTCCATGATGAGCATCCTCCCACCCACAGCTGGTAGCTCCAGCAGAGGGGTAACGGTTTCATTTTTGCTAGTTTTGACTTTTCATTATATTTTGTCAGCTAGTCACTGCAGTTTATATTTTCAATGCCTTTATAGCTAGGTGCTTGGTGTAAACTGAAGTTTTTCCTTCCTCTTGTATTCCAAGAGCCAGAGATGCATGTGGCAATGTCCAACAAGAAGGGGAAAGAGTGGGATTTTGCAACAGGCTCTCTCCTGTTGAACTATAGCTGCTGCTCAGCCATTTGCCATGAAATCTACAATTATTTCCAAAACAGAGGAAAACAAGAGGAAGTTGAAAACAGGTCAGAATAGATGGCTTATTTATTAGAAAGAAGTTTTGCTTAAAGGATATGTTTCTGTATTTTGTAACAGTCTGAATACTCTTGTGGTTTTCAATCTCTGCTCTCCTTGCAGGGCAGGCAGCTGACTGATGCTCTTCAGTTTCCAGAAGACCAGGCTAATCACAGCTACACTGAAGTAAGCCCAGGGTTTTATTAATTCAAACTTATTTGAAGTTCAAAAAGTCTGAGAACTAACAGATCCATTGACAGATTTTGTAATCATTTTCTCCTCCTAATTGTCTATTTTCAGGTTCAGGAGTGTCTTGCTATACTGTCTTTGGTGTTCGCTATTTCACAATAACAAGAATTACCATAAAGTTATGTTGGAACAAGAATTGTCATAAAGTTATGTTGGAACATCCTCTGTGAATACTAACTAACGCTTCATAGCGTTTTCCGTCAAGAAGCCCAGGTGGCTAATGGCCCAGTCACTTGAATGTCTGCCAAGAGATGCCATCGATATGTGCACCCAGAGCAAATCAAAACCATTTTGAAAGGTAGGAAATAGTGCCCTGGGCATTGAAATGGGAGGACTATGACAGTTCCACCACAATGTTAATGGAGTATTTGTCAGACTTACTTTACCAGACTTGACGGTGGCACAACATAGCTGAACTGGTGGTGGGCCAACAACAAAACTCTCTAGTACAGACAGACCTTAGAAACCATTTGCTTTTTGGAATAAATAATAAACAGAGACACATGAAAGAAATGAAGTGTGAAAAGAAACAGGTACAAAATGAAAGAAGAAACATTAAATGACATTCATTTAAAAACAAACATTTTTTCTTAACTGGAATGTGAACCTGCTTACATAAACCTATGAAAACTGCTTCTCCAAGGCTTTTTTCAAAATTTTATCCAAATGAGAAAAGATTCTCCAACACCAACATTGTGTCATTTAAGATTAACGTTTCCTCTGGAAAACAAATAACTTATGCACCCACAGATCTAAAAAGCTGAATTTAAAAATTGGAAATCATTAATTAATTATATTCTACTACAGTTTTCTTAATAACATATTTATTAGACCAGATTTAATGAAGTTGCATATAAGATCAAGCTGGTATACCCAATGGCACTGCGAATGTATCTCTTCCATACGTTTCTCTTTACTTTCTTCAAATTAACAACTACAAGGAGAACGGCTTTGTCAACTGCACAGCTACAGGCTGCTCAGTAAGACAAGAACTGAGAATTGCAGCTTGTTTATGAAGCAGTTCAGGAGTGTCTATCTCCCCCCACAACATTTATGGCTTCTTGTAGATTGTTTTAAAGTGCCAGCTGAAGGTTTTCTTAATTACAGGATCTCTGACTGTAAAGGGACTTTGATCATCATGACCTAAAGATCTCAGCAATTACAAATGACTCGCAATGTTTTTCAATGAATTTTCCATTTTAAAATGTTGATTTTTTTCTTTTCCTTTTTTGTTAAGTAACTGGAGCAACAGCAGAATAAATGAATTCTGAACAAGGGCAAAACCTAATGCCCTCCTTGGTTACCCATAACAGGAAGCACAAAACTACAGGAAGTCTTTGTAGAATTACTTTCTAAGATAACACTTGGTGACCATTTAGTACACTAGTCTAGTAAGTGAAAGTGGAATAAAATGCAAACAGCACCATCTTTAATGTGAGACAACAAGAATATTATCCAGAAGTCTAGATCAACTCATTGAATTAATGACACTGACAAATAAAGATATTGAAATAACATTTAGATTAAAGTTTATATTCATAATTATTATTGAAGCAAGACAGTGTTCCTTTTCTTTGATTACATGATCATGATTAAAAAATGTATTTTTTTTTGAGCCAGCAATTATTATTGTAGTCTACTTGAAAGAAACTCTCAAGCAGGAAAATGATGAAAATTGGATTACCCCAAACTTTGTTTACAATGGAAAACATGTTTATTCTGGCCTAATTGTAATAATTAGTAGCTCACATGAGAAAAATCAGTAATCAAAGCACAAAGGATGCTACTTGTAACATTCCACAAAGAAAGAAGAAAGAATCAAACCTGCTGCAAAACAATGAAATGTTCTGACTAATGGAATAATGGGTGATGGAACAGGTAGAAATCTGAAAATGCGACAGAAAAGCAGACCTCTTCTTAGAACTAGATGCAGAGTTTGTGCTGACTCCAGGAGGCATGTCGCTATAAAAAGAGTCGGCCTCTCCAGGCTTTTTTACATAATCTCCCTGGGGTATTTGTCTAAAGTATAACAAATATCATACAGTCAGGAAACATTGACAGGCAAGAGCACACACACATGCACAAACATTAGTTTTAAAGAAAGAGGCAAGGGTGATGATCCTTGAGGTAACCTGTTAAACACACAATAAATCTATTAACAAGTAATTCAACTGCCCACGAGAAAAATCCCACATATTCTTGATAGTTCAGGAAAGAGGATTTTGTGGGTTTGGTAGAGGAAAACAAGGGACATTTCACTGATAAACTCTGATTGCTGTTTTTAAAGTGAATAGTTGGTGGTTCTTGACATATTGGATAAGTTCAGACATTTCAAATGACTTATCATGCAGGTTGTGAAAAGCATCCCCGGTTGCAGTACAAGTACTGCAGTCTGCACTGAGTGCATGCCTGGATCAAAAAGGAGTTCAGGAAAAGTGAATGCTTTTTTCCCCTCTGGATGATTACTGAGATAGATGCTTTCTGTCTAATTTTTGTGATTGTTATTGAATTCAAATATAACAACCTGTTGAGTTGTTTAAACTTCAGAAAGAGAAAAGCCTCCAGTTTATTAACTGTTCTCATGTGCAGGGGAACTAACGCCAGCATCACAGCTTTTCACTTACTCCTGATCACCACAACAGACTCAATCTGCCAAAACATGAAAATAATGCCACACATATTTGAAAATAGTTCATCCTTTTCTAGTACTAGAAGAGTGCTTTTACTGCATAAAACTGTCTGTGCATTAGGAAGTCCTAATCAAGTTATGCCATTTTTGTTCAGGTGTTAAATTCATTGCCAACAAAAAAACACCAGTACAAATATTCCAGTTATGGTTCCACCAAGCCAAAAAATTCACCCTAATACAAAAAGCTCATTTGAAAGTTGTAAATATCATAATACCAGCTGTTTAATTATCCATTCAGCCCTGCACTGTCCAAGGCCTTTTGGCTTCTGTTTTCCCCTATTACGATGCACTTTTGTCAGAATGTTGATCCACATTCAGATTATGTCCAACTACAGAGCAGAATTGGGCTCTCCTCATTCCATACTTGAGTTTCTAATGCTCCTGAAGTATTTTAGATGTGTAACTACATGACACATAAATCATTAGTGTAGCACAGTACTTCCACACTATTTCTTCTAACTGTTCTCAAGTCTCAGTTCCTATTCCTCAGCCACTACATCGGTATTTTCAGAATCAACTCAGTTCACACAGCTCTGCTCCTCAGGGCTCCTCTAGCAAAATGTCCTCTTGTTACTCAGTCAGAAATGACTTCTCCCATACAGCCATGCTCTCTAAACCATATTATTCCAGTTGACAGAATCCTTGCTAATTTACTCTTTTTATGACTTTCTGTTCGCTTGTTTCAATCGCTTAGTACTATCAAATATCATTCTTCATGTAATGCTTAAAAATATCTCAATGGCTTGTTTCCATCTTTATTTAAGGACTAATCACAATTCAAAAAAAGGACACTGTGGTGGATGTTTGTTTTTTCCACTTACGGAGCACTCCTAGTACACATCCAAAATTATTCTATTTAGACGTTAGTCTACAGAACTCCATTTTCTGCATGAAGGAGATTTAGTTACTAAGTATCGTCAGCCCTCCACCGTCTTCAAAAGCCTCAGCTGGTTTCTGCTCTGTCCATGCCCATAGACACAGCTGCAGACTGACCACATCCTCACATATGCTAATTTATGGAGATGAGGGAATTTGAAAAACATCAGATTTTCTAATATTCCAACACTATTGTGCATGGGGTGGTCTCTTTCTGTATTTTGAGGTTCTGGCTGCTCTGTCCTCTGCCAGCACTGACATGCCCAGAATAGAGTGACTCAATGGCCACGTTTGTCTGTGTTTGTAGATGTAATGTGCACCACTGAGCACCACCAAACACCAAAATTCTGCCTTCCTTGTGCCAGGTGACATTTCCTACCCACCAACCTCTCCATAATGCTTGACTTCTAGAGCTTTGCCTTCTTCCAGTCACCTATCTGACCTTGTTGTGCACAATATAAATTAACCAGCACTTGGCAGAGCTTTTCTGCTTTTTGCAAGTATTTTGAGGCTGGCAGAGAAAGCACTACACAGGCAGAGGAAATGGAGAACAAGCGCAACAGGTAGCAGCAACACACAAAGTGGCAGCTTGGATCGGGGGATGGTAATATGGGCAGAAAACAGGAGAATTTGAGAAGTTGTCTTATCTGCAGGGGACTGGGAGAGGAATGAGACACTTCCTTCCCAGAAGATCAGTCTGCCAGGCAGATGACAGTAGTCTTCCAGGAGCTGAACCCAAATCACTCAGAACTGTTTGGTTTTTGGCCACGAGCTTGAAAGCGTGAAAGCTCAGGCCTCTGCTGAAGATGGTACCATAATTTGGCTACAAATAATTCAGTAGGGCGGCTGGAAGGAATGGGCTCTCCATTTGCACGCCAATTTAACTGCATTGTATTTTTAACTGCAAAGAAGCTCCAGAAATGAATTTGTCTCAGAAGGCTCCTGAACATCATGTGAATATTAATTATTCAATTCTCAGCCTCCCAAGGACATTTTCATCTCCAATAGCTGATTTTCATTCTCTTACTAGAAATATTCTCCTGTTTTCCTAAATAAAACAATCTAAGAAGTAAACATTATTTTTGCTAATGAGTAATGAAATTAGAATTTCAAGCAATGTGCCTAGAATAAATATCAATTTTATATATTTGAGCGAATATTCTTTAAAATATGATAATTCATCAACACTATATTTTCTTTATAGCATATAAATGAGCAAAACTATTTTCAAAGTTTTCCAGAGATACATTCCATTACTTTTATCACATACCTCTGTCTTCTGTAGTTTCTTTCCACAAAAAGAGAAGAGAAAGAAATATGATAAAGTTATCAATATGCAGGTATACATGGTCAGAAAGACAAAAAAAAAGTAAAATATATATATATACACACACAGAACCAAATTTTTGCTCAAACTTTTTTCTACAAAAAACACTTCTAAAATAAACATTCATAAACCTACTAAATCAGAATAAACACGGAAAACACCGTCAAGTTGATGGCTGAAGTCAGTGCTCAGTTGGAGGTGCAGTTCACGATGAATTTAAGTCTATTTGCTGCGAATCTGTTAATGAAAGGTACACTCTTGCCCTCTGCCTCCAAAAACTACTCCCTCTGGCTAGATCTGATCTCCCAACCAGCCCTTAACTTTTGGAGTTGTACTCAAAATAGAAGCCCAGATTTTCAGATACTGCCAGAAGTTGAGAGTGAGCTGCCATGACAGCATAACATGTCTTTTTTACTATCCTAATCCTCATGCTTTTTTTCCAAAGCCCTCTTTCCTTACATATTTCTGATCTGCCCTCAGCCTACCTCAGTGTAACGAAGAGACAAGGGACATTCCAGTTTGTACTGTCAAACCCTGGGGACCGTGTCCTGGCTACAGCACTGCCTGTAGCTGAACCTGCCCCCAGTACCCATTGAAGAAGGACTCTGACAGCCAGTCTCACCCAAACACAGGTGACAAAGTAAGTACCTTAAGTCTTTTTTTAATATACGCGAAAGAACTAAAACCTTCTGGTTTTAATTCACAAAAGGAGAAAAACTGAAAAAGAGTAGTCAAAATAATCCATTTTGACCTTCAGTGAGCAGAACACTTACAGCTCTACACCACGCAAGAACTTGCACCTTACTTGCAAATTACAGATCTCTCTTTTTCACCAAAACATGTGCTTTAATTAACTTGGGATTAAGCTGACTGAATACAAATATCTGTTTAAGGAAACCTATAGTTAAATGTGTTACTGACTGAAGGCCAATCTTTCTAAATTTACTTTGTCAGTAGGAAAGATTTGTAACTGAATCAGACTGTACTCTTGCAGTTCCTTTGTCAGATACAGTACAATCATAATCTGACCACCTACAAAAAAAAATAAAAGAAATAACTACATAAATATATTTCAAACCTGGATCAAGGCCTCCAAAAGCAAAACCACATATACATGTAAGAATTGTTTGATAAATGCTAATACTGTTAATATGCCACTGTACAAATATAACCAAATTTTGATTTTTTAGATTGAATTGTTCCTTTCATAATGTAACCAGCTATCAGATGAAATAAACATATCTTAACTGTATGAAGAAGAACACAATTTACTTACTTGTAACCCCAAGCAGTTATTCCTAACACGAGAGCCAACACTAAAATGGTGCCAGCAATAGCCCCTATTATTATATTTGTGCTAATAACACCTGGAAACACAAGAAAGAGGAAAAATGTACAATGTTTTAGGAGAAAAATATACAAAAACAGTAAGCACACTGTCTTTCAAAAACCTGCTTGGAAAACTTGCACTAGGCTGACTAATTGTAACCAGTGATATAGTCTTGAAGTATACAACATAAAAGGATCATTTGTACAGCAAACTTTGACCTCTGTGTCTGTTTCCCATATCTGAACACTTGCTACTTGGGAAAGTTGAGCCAGGTATACAAACATAACGTTATCGATATTAAACTGCTGTAGCTTACAACCATATAACCTGTCTGGTAAATACATGCTTACATTGGAATAAAAGGGACTTTTTGTTTTTGTTTAAATCCTTTCCATAGCTGAATAACCTAAAAAAGACCGAAAATGACATTCTGGAAGATGGTAAAACTGCCTCCCACAGAGATTTATAATGACTATGGAAAACATCTACACTTTCTTTTTTCCACAGTATATCTTCTTCTTGTATGCAAGCCTGAAGAGGAATAAAAACTTTCACTCAAAAAAATGTAAAAGGCTAAAATTTGTTTGTCAACATTCTGCATAGTGGCCATGTAATAATAAATTGACTCTATCAATAAAAATTAAACATGTAAGTAACTTTATTTTTCCACCTAGATACAAGAACTAGTAAATTTTTGCTTATCCTAATCGATCAATACATTTAATAAGGCCACTCAAATGACTGAGGCAAGCAAGGTACAAACAGATGCATTGGTGCCAGTCCTGAGAGCTGTACCCAGTGCTCATGAGCGGCACTGCTCACACGCAGCTGCAGGTCTGAGACCTTATTCACAGACACTGAGTGCTTCTGCTGTGCAAGGAAGGAAGGGAATGAGGCTCCTAACAGTGCATCATGTTGCATGCTAGCTGAAAGAGTAGGAGATCTAGTTTTGCTTAATGAACCTTCCTCAAATCCAAGCTTTTCCAATTATTGGTAAAAATTATAACTACATACCTTTGTTGATGGCATCTTTATCAAAAAATATATCATCTTTGATGCGAGAGCTGCAATCATCTCCTCCCCAGAATCGGTCACAAACACATTTTATTTCATTGCTACAAACCTGCAGCCAAAAGTGTAGCTCAGAATAAAATCATAAAATTAATCTATTCTCATAATTAAACTACAGTATAGGTACAATCAGATAGCACTGACTTTAACTGCCTGCAGAATTTTACAAAACATTTTTAATATATAGCAATTTTTAATTTGCATATTAGGTATAAATATATTAAATGTATCATTATACTTTATATATAAATATATGTAATATATCNTTTTTTTTTTTTAATATGATGAAGTGGTTAATTTCAGATAATAAAGGGAGTTTTCATGCAGCACAGAAGACAAAAGACATTATGAGAGAATGATTCCTTTGATCTCAGCTCAGCCATAGGGACCTGGACACTGTTTCAAACTGTGTGAGGGACAAAGGGACTTGCCAGGCCCACAGAAAAGCCATAGGCTGTGTGCACTGAGCAGAGAAGCTGGCTCTGCTAGCCAGAAGCCATCTCCCTGCTCTCTTCCCTGGGGAGAAGTAACTCTCAGCCAATAACATCCAACAGCTTTATGAACTTTCTTGGCTGTTGACACAATAGAGAGGGAAGTAAAAAGAGCATTTGGAAGAACAGAACCCCAGGTTTCTCAGAAATGGGCAATAAATCCTTTATATCCCCCAGAATGTTGCCTGAGGAAATATCAATCAGGTTAGCTGAAGCAATGGCAAAAGAAATGGTTGGTAAGATTTTTGTAAAATCAATATTTACTTGCTGTGACTCATTGTTTAGGACACCTGGATTGCAAAGCATTGTTTACTTATATGCCTCCTCCCCCTTTCCTTTTCAAAAGCTTCTCTGGTACAAAGGCTTCTAGAGTCATGCAGCTGGCTTCCTGCAAGGTCTAGCTAGTCCACTACACAACCCTGGATACTCAGCAAGAATGGAAAAAAAGGAGTAAAGAGTATGAGAACATACACCGTGTCCTGAACAAATTTGGTTGTCTGTGGTGCCTGGGCAGGTACTGAAGTTGAAGGACTCGGTGGGGAGGCAGCGATGCTCAAGGCACACCATGTTCGGCCCGCACGGCGTCCCATTCTCCACGTAGCCCAGGTCTGTCTCCTCATCGAGCTTCACATGGCCACCACTGCAAGACAAGCAAGAGGACCCTGAAGACTTGTGCTGTTACTAGATGGGACTACTTGAGAAACTGGGCTCTGGGCTGCTACCTTCATTTCTGATTGCACTGTACCATGCCCAGGACCAGGGGCTTATTTATCTCACCAGCCCTAACGTGAAACAAACCAAAATGGAGTATATCTACATCGAACAAATATAATGGTGAAAACAAAGACCATTTTTCTTGTATAAGAGCTTGTGTTGTACAAAACATTGAGTTTAGTTGTGCAGGACTTTATTTTATCTTACAGTTGTGAGAAGCTATGAGAGCACACCAGGGCTGTAATTGGGATTCAGCTAACATATGGCAACGCATTAAGCTGCCAGTTAGCTTTGGCAGTGCAGCATATGTCTAAGTATTTTCAGTACATTAAGTACTCTACAAACATTAAAGAATGTAGTGTGAAGAGGCCAGAGAAGAGCATTATGTCTCTACAGGCAAAATTGACTACTATACAGAGGGGTCCGCAAAACAGCTGTGCTCACCATACACAGTCTAGTTCCTGAAGGTTAACAAAGTCTGAGCTGCAATAACGATTATTTGTTAATAGGACACTTTTTTTTTTTTTTTTAAATGGAAACAGTTGATCTCCACTGAGGGAAGAGAAAGTTGCTTTTTGATGCAAGAAGGATATCGATTGCTCTATTTTCAGGATTTCCAGTTACCTGCAATTGTAGACTTTTCCGAACTGCAAGACTGATGATGTGATTTCACCATCAAGTTCTCCAAGTCTGGGCACACTAGATATATTCGAGCACAGAAGGTATCCACAAAGCACATCCCTGCATTGAGAGAATAAACAGATACTCACCAAAGAGAAAATTTAATTAAAATGCATGACCAAAAAATGTTTTTCTTCACTTGCTTTGTAACATGTTTGTTATTCCTTGCTTTTCTCTCACTGACAGTAACTTCCATAAATAACGTCCTGTTTCCCACAAAAATTATTCTCCTCAGAGCTTATACTGAGGAAAGAGGCTTTTTCATAATGTATTATCAAAAATGCTCTGCAAATGGGGAACCGTCGAGAACAAACCACAACAAATTGATTTAATATCCTATAAGGATACAGTAGCTATCCCACAGAGAAGCAGTAGATACAGTCTTTAGACAACCATATGACATATGTAAGGGAACTAGAGACACAACTGTTGAAGGGACTTTACAACTTGCGTGCAGAGATTTATGCATTGTCAAAATAAAAGGGTCAGGCCTCTTTCATATTACTGCATGTGTTTTACTCATGAGTTTGTAATGGAACAAAAGTAAGGTTATCAAATCTGCACAGAGACCTGGGAAAGGACATTAGTTCACCTGTAGGCAGGATTGGAATTCAAATGGCATTGATAAAATACAGAACTGAAAAAACAGGATGTAGTTTGGTAAGGACTGGAGAAATGTTCACAAGGGGGTAGAAATAATCAACTGCATAAATACAGAACGTGAAATAATGGTTTAGGCAGCAACCTGCAGGAAAAGATGTGGAGTGTTACAACACAATGAAAACTGAACATAGCTCAGCAATGCAATGACACAGCATAAAAAGCAAACACCACACTAGGACGTGAAACAACAGGCGACCTCTAAGGCACACGGAGTAACCCCTCTGCTCCCCCCTGCCCTGCTAAGCCTCACCAAGAGTACTAGGACCACTTTGGGTCCAAGTGCTCCCAAAGCTCAGAGGGTGCTCTCTTGCTTGATATCATCTCCTCTTGGCACTACTCTCCCCCAAGACTTTCCTGCACTACAGTTTGCGTCAGTCGTAAGGCCAGGGGAAGTCTGTTCAGTACAAAGGCTTTTTGAGCCTCTTCATGACACCTAAAGAACTGGAGCAGGGATAAAAATCTCACACCAGCTGCCTTCTAAATAGATCAACTTACTGTTTATTGCACTGTATCCATGAGTCCTTGTCTCTTCCACAGTTTCCTTTTTCAGTCCCTTCAATATTCAGCTTCTCATAGCAATATCTGTCAGCAGCTGTCACTTCTAAAAATAGAAACAAATCTCTTCTAAGATGCTGAAGACTTTGAAAAGCCAAGTCCTGGGAAATGGAGATGCACAATGAAAGCAAGCAGAGCTTCCCAATGTCAACCGCAGTATCATCGTCTGCAGGTGGGCTGTGAAACTGCACAGTATTCTCAACAAAAAGTTTTATGTTGGCACCACCGGATTGTTTTAAGATTTTGTTGAGATTGACCATGTTTGTTGGTCCAAAATGTCCAGAAGCCACAGAAATAAATCAATAAATATGAGCATAGGCTCCCTAGGTGGTTGTTAATGAGAAGTTAAATATAAGACTTCAGAATAATACAAGTTAATCAAAACTAGAAAAAGAGCTGGAAAAGAGGAGGAAAAGACGGAATGGGGGGTGGGAGGGGACGAGGTGGAGGGAGAGGGAGTTATGCATGTCTTTTCATCAAAGCTAATCAGCAAAGCATGCTCTGGAAGCACCACATTTAGCACAAAGCCCAAATGGCCTAATAACGTTACAGGAGGTGTCAGGTACTCGAGCGAGTTGCTCACACGAGACCGCCAGGTGTTACCATTCAAGTAATCCTGCTGATCTGAGTAGGTTTTCAAAAAGCATCAGTCTTTTTGAGCCAGACTCCAAACTAAATTTAAACTCTCAACTTTCTGTGGCTTGCGTGAGGAACTCATCTTAAGTATCAGCTGCATTCCTATGATTTCCCAACATAATGAAGTCATTCAAAGTGCCTTTTATCTACCAAAGGTCCTGTGTAAACATATCACTGAAACTGTTGTAGTCTGCACGCTATTAATATAGCTGTGTAACACATTTGATATCCAATAGTGCTATTTCATGTGACCACACAAATTCCTGTATGCTTTCAACACAGGTAAAGATGTAAATGGCACCTTTTTGTACTGCAGTGCAACCTAATTCCCTATTTTTCAGTCATAAAATGATCAAACCTCTTATAGCTAGAACATTGCCAATCAAACATAAAGCAGTAGAAAATAACTACAAACTGGAAAAATAACTACAGATATGCTGTGCTTGGTAAGATGATTTACTCTATCATTCAGACCAAAAGAATCACTTTCCTACTGGTGAGTGTGGTTCTTGTCCATATGCAAGTTCTTTCAAAACTCCAAAGCTTCAACTGAATGATGGCTAAGTACATACTTTGCCACATGAAAATATTCGCAGCAGCCAACAGGCATCATTCTGGAAAGGCTTGTCTTGAAACAGGGATATGCAGCCTATATGGACTGTGAGCTCTCCTTATTGAGTGTCCATTACAATTTCTTTGATCTTTCTTACATTCCAAAATAGGCTGCAGGTCTGGCTAATGAATAGTTTATGCCAGAGAAAGGTAGCAAGGGACTTGCTATCTGGTGAACTAGGTGACGTAGTCAGTACTAAAATATCCACAAAAAGTCATGCAGGTAACAAACAAATGAACAGCACAAATTTAAAGAATTGAATTTAAAGTTTGAGGACTCCTATAGTTGCTCAAAATAAAAAAAAGCCCTAAAACTCAAGCAAAGTTCAAAATAGAGCAGAGTTCTGGATCACAGCCAATATTTTTCACAACATGCAGTCCTAGCTGGTTTTAATGGTTCTGAATATGCCTCTTCCCATAATTTTTCTCAGGTAAGATAATTTTTCAAGCCACATGAACAACCAACTTAGAAATATTAATATTTACTCACTTTCACCCCAGATATATTTACATTGCCGGTCTCTGGTTTTACATCTTCCTCCAAAACAAATGCCCTAAAAAGAAAGAAAAGATACAGAAACAACTTCAAATAAGTTGCTTTCCAAAAAAATGCATTTGCTTAATATACAGACTTGCCACATTTTCTAGTGACGCAGCTAATACAAAATTCTACTTTCTGTTCATTTAAATGTTTAGCTCTAAAATTTGACCAGCACCCAAAAATCAGGAATGTCGATGGGACTATCCTAAGTGACTTACAAAGATCTTAAACCAAATTTTATAAAAAGCAATCCATAAAAGCAGTAAGAATGTAAAAGAAATTGAAATGGTATTTACCTGCTTGTTGTCACAGGAATATCCATCTATTTTATGAATATTGGGAGAACACTACAGAAGGAGAAAATAACTAATAGATCATTCAGACAAGCTTGGAAACAGAGTGTACAATAAATGGCATATGGAAAATTATTTCATTTTCATGTTTTCCTTCTGAGCTTACACCAGGTTTAATAAAATTTTTATACAACTTACCATGCAAAACAGTAACATTCATAGTGACTAAGAGACTACATGTATTTTTTTTTTTTCATCTCTGGGATATAAGATATAAAAATCACCTGACTAGAGTTTCCTGTGCAGTTCTCTGCAATATCACAATCATTCACTGCTTCTCGGCACAAAACTCCCTTAGGTTCGAACTGGAAAAGAGAACAGAAAATGAGTGTCTTGGTTTCTCCATGTCTTGCCTTAAATGCAATACTTTCTTTGTGTTTTAACTAAAGTAAAAAATGGGAAATTTTCAAATGCTGACTGAAGTGGGAAGATTTTCCTTTCCCTGGTGGGGATGTTGCACCACTCAAGCTGTAGGCTGTTTGCTGGTGGAAGCAGCACTGCTCTCTGGGGCACCACCTCACTACTGAGTGCATCAACTGTGGGGACAAGCAGGATGAGGGCTGTCCTGGGACCCAGGCCCCCGGAGCCTATCACGCCAATACTGCAGTGGCTTCTCCCCACCTGTCTCTAGAAAAATGTGGACAGTAATACCGTCAGAGAGATACTATGAGACGCTGGCGTGTGCACTCACCACGTTTCGCTTGCAATCCCTTTTTCACTCCTGCTTTCAGGCAGGGTTCAGCAGAGGAAGGTAACCTCAAGTTTGAAAACTGCTAGTTTAAGGTCTTTTGAGTTGTCCTGATTAACATCTCCTAGGGACATGTATTTTGCAAAATTCTGCCTTTCTCTTCATCTGCTCACCCTCAGCATTCTGTACGTAGATAAGCCCTTATTTCATTGGCAAAAATAATGTAGGTACACAGAAGCTTATTTTTTTCTGAGATTCTTTAACATGGTGCCCATGTGACTTGGATACTTGAACAAAATTCACCCACACGGGCAATCTGCTTTTTTTTTTTTTTATATTACATTGAAAAAAGGAATGTGCTTAGGTAAATGTGATCTGTTCCAGCTGCACTTTTACATTTTTTAACGTTAGGATGAGCACAGTCAAGAATGTGGTCTGCAGTTATTATTAATGTTCCTTCTAAGGAAATGAAACCCTCAAATGATGAAGATAAAAATATACAGAGTACACCATCACAGTGTTAACACCATTAATAATAATTAACATTATTATTAAATGAGCATCAACAACTATTTGAAGTCATATTTAGCTGGGCTCCCTCACAGCCAAGATCTGGCTAGATCTCTTTTACTATTTACTGATGTATCAGGAAGAATATCTTATGGTTTACATAGGGCTTGATTCCCTTCATTCAGTGGGATTTCAGTCAGTGCAAACGTAAGCAGACACAGACAGACCTAACTGAAACTGAAGTCAGCTGGCTTTTAGCTGAACATTTCTGAACACTTCTGATAGCTGTTTTGTTCTCTTTTTATCACATCTTTTTCTTCGGCTTTTTGTGGTACAATTTTCCCATTCGGCCTCATAGGGACAAATCCAGAGCAACACATCAGGCATTATGGGAGTGACATAAAGCAGGGGAATGTTTGAACAAGGATGTCTAATGAAACCTCACAGGACTTCAACCTGATTCTGAAAGTGGAAGGCTTTGATTCTCTGTGTTTGACCACAGTCCCTGTCCCAAAAATCCATGCCTAAAAGATAGAGAGCTGCCCCAGACAAACCAGTTTTCAGCTAATTTTAAAAGGCAAGCTTTCAGAAAAGGAAACACAAGGTCTGAGATGAAAAATACATGTGCTGTGGTGCCTGCAACCACCTGGCTGCATTACCACCTGGATGCTGCACTTACCCGACACTTCCGACAGCAAAGCCCATTGCTGCACTGGGAGCCTGCCGTCAGGGTGCAAGTGTTGCAGCACTCTCCTCCTTCACTGGCACACTCCTGAGGAACATAGACACTTAGAGCAGAATACATGAGAAAAGTTCATAAGCCCCATACCTGGCGTATTCTGTCCTGTCTTAGTGTGCTACCTGAACAGATTTTTAACCAGGCTTCTAGGCACCTGGAGGCAGAAGAAAGCATGCACTGTAGGGTATGAAGCTGCTGCACAGCTGTTTGCTATGCAATATAAGAAATCATTTTCCTAATTTCACAATGTCAATTATTAAATACTGACATTTTAGCACTGACCAGAGCCATGCTTCCATCAAGTAACATACTTTATCATTTTCAAGGCCTGATTTTGCATAGGTAGCTATTGCTATTACTCTTTAAAATTGATGTGTTGATAAAACATAAAAGCTAGCCCACATTGTACTAAACATGATGGAAAAAGGTGAGAAATGATGAATCCTTTACCCCAAGACCTTAGCATTGCCTGTCTTCCTCCGCTTAACATCCAGAGCAGTGATGTGCAGCTACATGTCCTGGAGAATCTAGTTTCTAATTTAAAGCACATTGCACTTACTGCTATGGTCCCACAGTCACACTCTTCTCCATCTTCCACAAATCCATTGCCACATTCTGGAGGATCCAGAAGCTGCAGGGCAAAATCAGAAATCAAAGGGCATGTCTCTCCTAAAGGAATCATTGTCACATTTATTCCATACAACATGTTTTTTATAGACAGCACTCCAAATGCATTGCCCAAAACACAGTGCCAAACTCAGGGAGAAGCAGATTATAAACAACACAAATGAAATGTGCAGAGACCAAACAACACCTAATTCAGCAGTAATGTAGTTACATGGTGTATTCTGCGTTACGGTGCCATTTTTACAGCAGATTCAGTTTGAGCAGAAGCCACAATCAAAAACAAGGGTGTGCCAGTAAAGGAAAACAATATCACAATTGTTGTAAAACAACATCACAAGTTCATTATTATCACAGGAGTTGTAATCATTGTTGTTCTGGAATTCAAGTGATGAGGGCTGTGTCCCAGCTTGAATCCTGCATTTTGCCTTCAGAAAGAATAACCACAAAAAATGTCCTTGGGGACCATATGGCTCAGAAATCCAGGGAGAGTGGAGAGGCTTGGATTTTTTGTCAGTTTTTGCTACAGTTGGATGCTCTTTCCTTCTCTTTTCCTCTACCACAGTTGGGAACTTGTAGCAGTTTTCCATAAGCATGTGTCACAGGCAGGTAAGAAAGTGTAGCTGGTAAGGCTTCTTCCCTTCTGTCTCCCCACTAAACTGTAACTTAAAATGTCTAAATCTGTAGTATTTTCCTTTCCCAGAGGCTAGATTCATTCACCATATTTTACACAGGACTCATGATATGCTTTTAATGGATGCTTATACTCTCTTCTTTCTGGTTTCATTACCCTTTTCCTAAGATTTCTAAAAGTAATTCTTCAAAAAGAAAATATATTTTTTTCCTTATATTTTTTTCCTTGGGCATAAGAAAACTTAACAGTAGCTTTTATTACATAAATGAGAAGGTACAGAAGTGCATCACCTAGGCAAGACAGCATAAACTCAGAGTTCTCCAGTTAAACCAGGATCATTCCAGAAACCCCTCTGCTTACAAGCCATCTGTACAAGTACTTTGCTCATGGTGTACAGAGTGGTTCTCTCTGGCTGCTGCCTTTCTGCCACTAGCCCACAGGATGGAGCATTGCACCGGATACTCCTCTGTGCCACAAACCAGCCCAAGGCTTGTGGCACAGACTGATGGCTATTAGATCCCCCAAGTGAAACGGAAATTCGACTGCAGCATGCAATGCATGTGTAGAATGTTACATTAAATATAAGCAAGCAATTATCTGTCAGAACTATTAAAGAGTTGCTAAAACTGCTTGTTTCCTAAATATTTTTCCAGACATCTTAACTTCTTCAGTATCTCTTGGTGTGCTGCACAATACAGACAAGGAGATAGCAATAACAGGGGGTCCTGACTTAAAACATTGGGCCAATTTGCTGCAGTATATAGCTGCAACTAAATATGAAATGAAAGAAAAAAACACAAAAAGCAAATTACATAACATCCCCAAAAGTCATTAAATAACTCATCTATTCATTTGAAAAGAGCTTACGCTCAATCTGCTCCAGGAGTCATTAATGTCATTTTGGGGATCACAGCTGATGTTACAGTGGAGCACTGTCGAACACTGCACCTTGACACATCAGTTTTATCTCATATTTCTTGAAAAGCAGAAGTAAGTTGGTGCTTCACCACCCTTGCTAGGAAACACGTGTCTTTGACAGCCTTGTGAATTAGACAGACATCCATTGTTAATAACTTCAACTTAACCCGAACAACAATGCAAAAAAGAGTCTAAATCACCCTGGCTTCCACATTTGACTTTCACATTTTCATATGCCATTAGAAAGAAAATGCAAATGCCTCTAATCTAAATTGAGATCAGAGTAATTGTGTTTTTCACAGTGACAGATGTGTAAATGAACATAATCACTAAAACAAGCCCAAGACAGCATTACAGTACGGAAACAATCCACTCAGCAAAGAAAACCATCAACATTTCTCTCTGTCTGTAATGAGATGGGAAAGAGCAAACTTCTAAAATGCAGGAACATTTTAATGTTATTAATCTTATTAATGAATTACAGTGCTTTCTCTCCACTTTTAATATGTTCTTCCATGAAAATGAGACAACGCTTTGAGAGATAAGCAGACACAGCTTATCCAGATGTCATGCATTTTCTTCCTCTCTTTAACATCTATTGAAATTCTGTGGCTGGCAGAAGATACGCTTTTCCTCGGCCGCACCAGGAGTAACATGCTCAATCCAGAACTGACTTTCTTTTTTATATTGTGACCACCTCAGCTACCAAATCTGTTTTCCATGTTGGACTGTCTGTCTGCCTTAGCCTCTTTCCTTTGCTTTTTGAAAGACAGCCATTAAATAGAGGATAACATTAGCTATCTATAGAAAAGACTTGAGATCATTCGTTACATTTTAACATGTGTTTCAGAAAATGTAGCAGGAATATACCGAAACCCTGCTGCAAATCCTCCACTGTAGAAGTTCTTATATCTTGGCTGGAGTTTCTTTAGCCCTGCTTTGTATTTATTTCTTTGAAATGTCTCGGTTCATCTTTGCATCCTTCACATGAATATAGCTGTTCAGCTGGCCAAAATTTAGACACAAGAAGCAAAGAAAAGGAGAATACTGTTTCAAGAGATGTTTCCTACTTCTCTTGATTTCCAAAACTCATGCAGCAAGACCTCTGATTTCATTCTTTATAGGCAAATTTGGAGGGGATGTGTCAGTCATTCAGGTGGTCCTGATGCTTTTGTAGCTCTCCCTCCCTCCCAGCAGCTCCATCGCATCTGTCTCCTGCTTCTCAGGGCTTTTTCTCCTGCTCTGCCTCTTCCAGTGTCAGAAAAATTAGTGCCGGTTTTCAAAATTTCTTCTGAAAGCCACAGGAAAAACTTTGCCTTCTCCAAGAGGGAGACTACCACAACCACTTGTAACCAACGGTGGCTGCAAAGCCACTTGGCTGCACAGCTGTGCACCCCCTGCTGCAGTGTCTTCATATTGAGACAGGTGTGAAATAAAACCAATCTTATTTCAGCTTCCAGAGATTCACACCCAAAGACATCAGTCTGAAGTAAACTAGAATTAAAAGTTGTGCAAAAGTTTACCAAGACACTTGAAGTCTCAGCTAATAAATTCAGTAGTATGTTGTATTTGCAATATTCAGAACAAAATTGCATGAGGGATCGAGGATGCGAAACAACTTATTAAAAACTTATTTAAATATAATTTCCTAAGTAGTACAGACTAAAATCAGCTACTTTCACTCAGCAGTCACCAGGAAGTTTGGAACGTGGAGAGAAACAGAAACCTCAAAATCAAATGTTGGTTGTTTTTTTTCTTTTTTTTCTTCCCCATTATTATCATTTTCACTCTTCTTAGTTTCATCCAAGTTAGAACTACAATAGAAATAATACTCAATAATAAGGTAATACTTACCTTGGTTGGTTTATTGAAAAGGCAGGCTCCGCCTCCATTATTTAAAAATTCGTGATACTCTTCAATATCACATTTGGAGAACTTGCTTGGAAGATAATACCTGCAAAAAAATAAGGTAGCAGCATTATCTTCTATAGTGCTTTTTATAGTACATTTTCTTTCTTCAAAGTAGTAGTAGGAGAAATATGTTACACTTTAGAAAAGGTACTAAAAATACACTGTTCAGAATCAGAGTGAAGATATTTGCTTGTAACTATTTAAATTTTAAATCCTTTTAATAAATGGCAAACATCTTTAAATAAAGACACAGAGTTCATGCAAAGTGAGAAGTCAAAAAGATTTCACTAAGTTATTTTATGCCAAATATCACAAATCCTATTACTCAATATGTAGTTCTCACAGACATGAGTAGTTCTACCGAAGGGCCTATCTCACAAACATATTTATTTCTTCCCGTACACGCCACAGGAGACAAGAGCTGCCTTTCCCACAGAGAGTCCTTTTAAAGATTGGTTATGGTTCATTTCTCTCTTAGATGAGGTTGCTCTCTTGGCCCACAGAATTTTTATATAATAGAGTTATGTCATTTTAAAATGTGCTTCTAATGAACATCATAACATTTCAGCTTCCCTCGCTTGTGCCCCACTAAATGAATTTCATTTGAGCACAGACTGCCAGTCTGAGGTGTACTTAAAATCAATATGAGCTTTAACTGATGCAGAGAATCTTTGCATGGCCCCTTTCCACAGGGAAAAAGGTCTTCACAAAGTAACTTAAGTGATCTTTATATTTAGGCCCTTAGTCATGAAAGAACTTACACTTCAAACAAATTTTGGAGTCTTAAGGGCTTTCTTGTATCAGCTTATCACTGCACAAAAGAAATATTAGCAGAAGTACTATACAAAATAATCCTGCATTGCCAGGAATGATGGATTGAAAAACATAATTGTTTTTTTCCATCTCCAGTGTTTATGGCTTAGGTTTAAAGACTGCAGAGAATGTGGAATTCACAATCCTTCAATAATAAGCTATATAAATACATACATTTTTTGTGTACCTAATTATTTTAAAGGATTGGACTTCAGATAAAGAATTTAAAGAACATTAGATAAGGAATCACTTTTTACAAGAAACAAGAATGTCTCCCATATCAGCTTTTTAACATACTGAAAATCAGAAAAGTCTTACCTAGCTTGTTTTTAGGTAAACAAGGTGAAAAAAGGCACACATTGATACTTCCAAAGAGTTTTGACTGAAATACACTTTTTTTGTTCAAAATTGTTCTGGCCACAAAGCTATCATGAAAATTTGCAAGTCAGACTGAAATTCTTTTAAAAATTTAGAGTACTGTTCTAAAACAGTATCTAAAACTACACTATATTTTAATTCACATGCATGAAGATAGGTCTGTAATATGAAGAACTAAGGTCTGAATACACACACACTAGAAAGCATTATCAAATTTCAGCTCATAGCAAAAATTTGCTAATTCACTAGTCTTTACATAAAATCTCTCCAGTGTTATTATATGTGGCTATAAGCATACTAAACCTCCAATGGGAGCGGTTTTTCTAGCATTATTACACAAAACAGAGGATAAAAAATGAAAGATACCGTATTTTACACAGTATTTTACAAATTTGGATGTGTCACTGTTTGTTTCCACAACTCAGCAGCAAACTCACAGAAGAAAAGAAGTGAAACATGGTTCTGCTTCTTTGCAATAACCTGGTCTGGCTGTTGTGCTTCTGGCTCTGTGAGCTAAACCAGCGGTTACTAAAAATCCTCATATCCTCTCATTAACTCAGTTATTCACACATTTCTTTGAAAGTGTCTATTCTGTCTTACAGGTAATCCTACTTTCTGAAAAATAGTTCACAGAAAATATTCCAATGAAATGCAAAGGGCAAACATTTTCATGCTTTTTCTTTATGTCAGTGTATGCAGGACTTGACTTTCCTCTACTGAATGCCTTACCCTGTGTCTCCCATTATGCATCCAGACCACGTGTCCTCACACTTACACTCACCTGACAACAACAAAAAAGTAAAATTTACATCTTAAGTCTAGTGAGTCCAAAATACATTTCTTACCACAAAAATCACACTGTAATCAACACTATTTCAGATTTAAATACAAATTGAAAAGAATCATTGGCTCTGTGATTGCACACCTTAATTTAAGTGTATCTACACACTGACAAGCCTTCCTTCAAAAACTATACATGATTCTGTGCAATCCTAAGCTTTGAAAACATGTTCTGTTTCTCTTTCCTTCCTTTAAGTGATGTCAGAGGAAATTGCAGTGTTAGCCTCCGGCACTTGCAGATCCTGAGTCAGTTCTCCTGCCTTCTCCCATGTCATGATATTTGATCCCCAGATTTTCAGAGTAAAAAAAAAAGAATCAGTTTAATCCATCTTCTGATTTTTTAGTTCTCTTCTACTCCTACACTAATGTGACTGGGGAAATTTTAGCTTGAAAAAAGCAAATAGTGCACACAAAAATGCACAATACAGTCTGTAAACAGCACTGTACTGTAGGATCCAGCAGCTTTCTTTCCTCCCTTCCTTAAGTGCCCCACAACATGCAGAGTGCAGCCTGCCCCACAACATGCAGAGCGCAGCCCTCCCCTCTGCTTTCAAAACCGTATTTTGTGTCTATTTCTGTGCATATGCTCTGCATGTACGCTTTTCTCTTTTTCTGCAATTTGCACTACTGTAATACATGAACATCAGTTTATTGCTTCCATTTCAAAAGTACAATCAAAAAGGAAATGAGGCTCTGCCCAACAGTTATGTCTCCTCCTTCCCCACCAAAAACTTGTCCTTTCCCATGTGCTCAGCCATAAGACAGGGGAGCCACCACTATTACCATTTTCACTTTCCCCCTGTCCCTATAGCACGTTAATAATATGTAGCTGGAAAATGAATACTGAATGTGTAGGTAGCACAGAGCATTCATCCTACGTTTCTGAATATTTTTCAAAATAAAATTATGTGAACTGCAAAAACTTTTGCATGCAGATGTATCTCTGCATTATATACTATCTTCACAATGGCTGAAAACAAAATTCACCTAAGCAGAGAGTTCTGCTACTCAAAATAGTAATTATATTTTAAAATGTAAGGCTTTCAACACATTAAATTCTCATATGCCCATTTAAAAAAAAGCAGCACTAATCTTGTTTATTTATCAGCTACGTAAGAACACATGATCCAATAACTAAGCACTCCAATTCATCATTGAAGTAGTTTCAAAACTGTGTTATAATTCTAATCATATATTGCTGTCCATGTGCTGGGTCTTCATATCATGTGAAAGCAGGGAGGGTGAGGTGCTTGTGGGGAGAAGGGAGATCTGAATTAAGACATTGAAGGTAGACAGGGGTTACTAAGAAGTTGAATACCACGGTTACAGTAGACAAATGGTAGCAGCAGGGTGGTAAATACAGGAGATTTGGGTAATATAGAAGAGGAATTCATTCAAGGCAAACAGGAAAGAAGCTATGTTGTCATATCCATCCTGCATAACAGGATTGAGGTGGCTCATCATCATCCTTAGGTCTAATAATATCTGTTTCTCTACCTCTGCGCTGTAGGATGGCGGCCATTCAGTTTAGGGATGTGACATCAATCTCCCTAAAATGAATGGTGACAGACACCTTTATAATTTATTTTCAATGAAATGATGAGACCAATGCTATCAGCAATTATGGGCAGGAGAAATCACAGCATTTAAATAGAGAAAAACCAATGGTATGTCAGTGTCTCCTCACATTATTACAAGAAAAAATAATAGTATTCCAACATTGTAAGAAACATTTGAAAAAAAAAACATAGAGAGACACTGGTAAGATTCTCCACCTGTTAACATTTTCTCTTGAGATAGGGTGAAAAAGCAAACAAACTTACCACTTATTAGTTTTCTTCTGTCTGAGAAAATGCCAATATTTTGGGCCAAGGTCTGAGCCAGGGTAACTGCCATTAAGTCTGGCTTTCCAAACTGAAAGAAATAAGCAAGGTAGGAAGAGTAATCAGTTAGGTACAGGTATCTCAGACACAGGTGAAGCTTTTCTCATTTAAAGGCAATAAAAGGCGAAACGAGATGCACAATGTTATAGTTCTTATTTCAGAGCAGCTAGAAAATGGACAAGTGAGGAAGACCAAACAGTGACTTATGAACAAGTTAAGTAAGAGCAAGTCTGTTTCTTTCTTGCCATTGTGGCTGCAAGTATGAATGACAGAATATTGCAGAACCTGCTGAAAAGTGTATTTGAACCTATATCCAACTTTATTCAAGCATCACTCTTCATTGACACATCCCTTCTACACAGCTGTACTAAAACTCTGCATCAGCAAAGCAGCAGCAAGATATTTTAGGAACTGCACTCATAATTTCTGTGCAGACAAATTTCCACCACTTTTTGCTCATACCAATACCCACACCTACCTCATTCACACCTCCTCCTTTAAGCAAGGAGCAGATTCCACCAGTGTGGGCTACACCACTCCGACTGCTCTGAAATCGACTCCCCCTTTGATAAAAATGAAAAGAAAAGAAAGTTTACCCCACTCAGCCCTTGAGTTTTGCACCTACTCATCCCAGTATTTACCTTTCTCATTTCCAAATGAGAAATCAGCACTTGCAAATGCCAGATGCCACCACTGTGCTGCTAACTATGCAAAAACAAAATGGGAACAGCAGATAACCACTCGCAAACCTCACATGACAAACTATCCCCAGAAAAGTTATATTATCTTCCTTCCTCCTTCTCATACTACCTAATATAAGAAAGCATAAGACAAGAAGGGACTACTTTCTATCTCACCACCCTTTTGTTCATTGACATACTACTTCAGCAAGTGACTTCCAAAACCTACACTGGCACGTGCTACAGACAGAGCATGAGAGGCCACTGTGCCACCAATGCATGGGGGCCTGCTAAAAAGGCCCACGTCTAGCTGGGCCATGCGGATGTGGCAAAAATGAAAGGGGCTCCCTGATGCAGAGGTGTGTGGAAACTCCCCGAAACTGCAGCCGACCTCATCCAGGGGACAACTGCACTGTGAGCCTAAATCTAATGATGCCTTTGATGCTGACAACATCAGCATGAATGATTGCCAGTTACCAGAGACAAAAGATGCTCTACACTGCTTTAGAGTACTGATCCAGCCAAGCTGATGCAAACTGGTTTTCTCAAACAAAAACAGAAAACCATCAAGAAATAGAATATAATTGGCTAATTGTGCTGAAGGTGGAAGTTCATTTGTAACTGGTGTAGTGTCACACCAGCCACTCCACCTCCCAACTCAGCCGTGTCTTATTCAGGGACACAATTTTAGAATTGAATGTTTCAAAGTAATCTGTGAATGCAATACCTCAAACACCAGTGGAGATGGTGTTATGGACAGCACTGGGATTAGTATTACAGTGGTATCCAGAGTCCCAATCACAGGGAGAAATAGGGCCCTCTTTGTCCTAGCCAATCCATAATATTCATGAGAACACTTCTCTCAAAGACCTTACAATATCACCAGAGAAGATACATGAAAGATGAAAATAAAAAACTGATTCCCATTTTGCAGATAAAGAACCGAGACACAGAGAAACCAAAATCTGCAAGCAGCACTTGCAGATCTTATTAGCTCTCTTCACGTAAGAAGCCAATGACAGTAATTAAGCACGTGCAAAAAAGTCCGAGTGGCTGGATACCGGGGCTGGGTATCCTGGCACCCTACTGGCGTCATGTGAAAGTGAGGAGTTTAAGCGAAATTTATTCATCTAGGCTCCTAAAACAGTCAGCACAGAGGGATGAGGACTCCAACAGAGCAATTCACCTGGCCTGTCTCCTGTGTGTCAAAAATCTCACGGTGAACCTTTATTTTTGTACATATACTTTGCTATATCAATCTTACGACCAAAACAATTTATAGATTTAAAGAAAATAAAATCCCTCCCAGCTCCTATAGCGCATGTCTCTCTGGAGGACAAACTGTTCTGATGATCTGAAACACTCACTTCCATAACCCTGCAGCATGCAGGTCATTCAACAGAGTAAAGAAGGACATCGTGCTTTTTAAGCAGGAAACCTCATGGGTTTTGAAGCCAATGTTCTGCATTTAAGTAGTACAACAGGGCTGTCCATGCCCTACTGCTGAAGAAGAAAACCTATGAGGTGGAACCACGCATCACCTTCCAGGCAGCAGCATTTGTGGAGCAGGTAATTGCACAGAACAACCAAGAATTAATTACAGCGCATCCAGCTAGGGCTTAGTATGTTAAAGCTAAAAGGAGAGTAAAACCTCTAGTTGCACTTGCAGGCATTTTGTGCACTGTTCTAACTTTTTCCCACCTCCCCATCACAAACGTAATTTTCTGAATTATTGTGGACTACACACACAACAAAGGATTGCATCAGCCACTTGTGATAAGCAGCCCCCAAGGAAAGAAAAAAAAAACAGTAAGAAAACATCACACAAGGTTACGTACGAAAAAAGGTGAACTGCGTCACTTTTCTCTCTGATAAAATCCCTCCTATATTTCATAAACTCACGTAGGGTCACCAAGGGGTTTTCGGATATGGTGAACTTGTTATCAGTGGCCCAGGTTTCCATGGCAACCAGTACTATCCTGGTGTTAAGTTGTTCTTTATATATCTAGCACATTAACAGAATGAACAAATATATTATGTCAAACAGAATAAAGGTGAGGTTTACTCCTTCTTTTAACAGGTTGCATTTTTACACAACTAAATATTCAGCTTGTTCGACAACACTTTAGGTTCTCCCAGGCGCTTTTCTCTCCCTTAAAAGCAATAAACAAACATGAAACCAAAGTGATATCTAGATTTTAGGCCTAATTTTTCTGTCAGCTCTCCTACCTCACAAAAAGATCCCTTGCAGGTCCTGCTCAGGCAAAGGTTCATAGAAGGGAGGTGGGATTTTTGACAAATTGCTACAGAAACATTTCAAACAGTTAAAAGATTTGGAATTAATGGGTCTTTGTCAATGTCCAGCTCACCCCAGTGACACCAGAGGTATCTCTTACACCAAACACTGATCTACAAAACCGCTGTTTTCACTGTTTCACCTCTACAGGAGTATTTAACCTCTTACTGGCAGCCATCCTTCCAACGTTGGGGGTTAATACTCCACATCAAATACTTTCAGGAATGGCAACTGCATTTTTCTTTTTCTAGTATTACTTCTCCACAGTGAGATCTAAGAGCCTGCAGCTCATCCTATTTAGCATCACAAATATAATCCACGTAGTCCATCTGTATGTCCCTACTCTAACTCATTTACTCAAATGCTGCTTTTCTTTTCTTTTTTTTTTTTTTTGAGAAATTTTAGTGCTTTCTAATTTCAGATGATTTTTTAAGTTTCAGGTAGTCAACAAATGAGCCTGTATTAAAAATTGTCATTTCTAAGGTTCTCTTAGAACTCAAACTCAAGGTTTTGATCTGATTAAAGGATATTTAAATGTTTACAGCCACAAAAAAACATCTCTAATGTTTTATGTTAGACAAAGTCTTTATACATAGCTGACTTTGGTTCTAGATGAAAATTTGTGAACTTCACATATGTTGTTACTAGGTATACCACGAAATAACAACAACTGCATTTATTGGCAGGAGAATCATTTAATTCATCTCATGCGTAAAAGAACGTTCCGTCAAGTGATACTTACTAAATCTGCCATGTTCACAACTGACTTAGCATAGCTGTTTGTATGGCCGACTGATAAGCGGTGCTTCTTACACTGTGAAACAAACACCATCAAGTTACAAGTACAGATCTAGAAAAACAAGCTCCATTTCCAAAAAAAAAAACCAAAACCACAAAGTTGAAAGTAACTATACCAACAGCAGAACCTCTGTGCGTGGTTTGGGCTCCTGTGCTGAATGTAATGCTAATGAATGATAGTGGAAAATTGCTCAGAAATGCACATTAGTGATACGCTTCGTGACAACTGCTGTGAGGATCTATTAATTCCTGTTTGGAAAGCACTCTAAGATCTTTACCTAAAAAATGCTATAGGAACAGGAACCCACTGGTACCCTCTTCACTAGTTTTATTATTTGCAATTTTAAAGGCAATTTCCAAATGCCAATACAGAAATTAGCAACACAACTTCCATAGTTGAGATTTCTTTAGAGGTGTTAACACAACAATGCTTGCATCTGTGTTTTAATCTATCAGATTTCCTTTTTTTTTTTTTTAGACTGTCTTCTGGATTTCTTCATTTGTAATATTGCACTGCATAATGCCACAGTAACTGGTTCAAATCACTTTAGCAATCAGACTGCAATGGCACCTTTACTGAAATCTGTATTCCAGTGTGATAAAGATGATCTTTAACACTGAAAATACTTTTCCAGGTACTCCTGTCCGCTGAAACACAGTTACAAATGAGCACCACGAATATGAAAGCCGTTAAGTATCTTAGAAGAATTCAGGACTTAAATGCAAAGATTTTCAGAAACGTTTGACCATCTTGTGCTCCAAGACGCTTGATTTTGGATGGAACGTGCTCCGTATTTTCTGGAAGTTAGGATCTTTTAGTGTGCAAGATGCGCCAGGTGGCTGAGCAGTGGGAAAGGCAGGTTTATGAGCAGGAATGGAGGAAAAAACACCAAAAACGAGCAAGTTACTAAAATAACAGAAGGATAGGACTGCAAAGCTAAAAATGGTACTACAAAGGATGAAAGGGAAAAGGCACAAAATAAATGGAACATAAAGAAGGAAAACAAGTATACTACTTGAGTTTATTTTTGCACGTAAAACCTCAGACTTCAGGCCTCCAACTTCTCTAAGCATCCTACAGAAATGTTTTCAGTACACTAATTTATAAGCCTGTTTTAAGATTTTAAGAGCTTTATTCCCCAAGTGGATGCAATGGTTGGAGGAGCAGCCGAAGGGGCAGCTGGGAGGGCACAGCACCCCTCGCAGCAGTGGGTGGCTGATGGGGGCTGGCAGGGTGCAGCTCCCAGGGCTACACAGGATACAGCAGCTTGGCGGTGGCACAGGCCAGTGGACAAAGCATGAGGCTAATCACTCCCTCTGGGAGCATCTGAGGAAGGTGAAACAGCCCTAGTGGTGGCAACCTCCTGACATCCCAGCAAGGTCTTCCCCGGATCTGGGGGCTGGCGGCTGAGTCCACTTGGAGCATCACATCTACTGCACGCACACAGAATAAGCAAAACACATGTACGTGCCATGGGGCAAGGGGTGAGTCCAGAGTATACAACCTTTCCCCCTCACAGAACAAAATTATTCGGCTTATCTGGCCATGGAGGTTCAAAGACATTTGCTTCAGAGAATAAACTCCCAAGTCGACTGACTCTTGCATTTTAGTTATAATTAACCAAAACTAGGAAACATTGTTCTTGGCGTTATTAGCCCAGACAGCTGAGGTGCCAGTGGGAAAGCTGTAGCTTCAGGTCTTCAGGGCAAACATAACACCAGTTTAGGGAATTCTGCATCCAGTATTGTCTGTTTTAATCCAAGAATTTATTGCTATGCTCACCAAACTAGGCTGACAGGAGTACGCTGGCATCACTAAAATTGTCCAAGGACATGGACATATTCCTTTTAAACTCTGATGTCTGTTTTTGCCAATTTGGGTATTGCTTGAAAGAAGCTGTACATTACAGAAAGGATAGATAAAATGTATAGATACACTGATTTTAAAGCCATAAAGGACCATAACATCACCTAATACATCTAGTCTGAGGGGCATCTGAACTTTATACAGTTGCTTCAGGATAAAATCCTATAATTTGTGTTTGACACAAACACATCTTCAAGAAATACACTGGATTCGAAGATTGCAAGAGGTGGGGAGTTCACCATTTCTTTTGCTATTCCTTCATTAATTATTAATGATCTTCACTGACATAAATCTGTGCCTTTTCCCACTTGAATAAGCCTTGTTTTTTCTTCAATACACTAAGCTTTCTTATGTTTCTTTCCACTACATTAAAGAGCCCACTTATTTTTTTCCCTGAGAAAGTACACAAGCTTAACAAAATAATTTTCTCTATGTTTATTTGGATGTATCAAAAAAATCTAGTCACTATTAATCTGCCCATTGTCAATAGCAGCTGCACAATTATAATAATTACATTATTGATTGCTGAGCTTTAACTAAGACAGGTGCTCAAGAAAGCCTGAAAGAAAACCATCAGTTTAAGTCCCACTGTCATTAGTTACCTTATGACACAAAGCTTTAATTTATGATGCTTTCTCTGATATTCAGGCCTAGTTGCATTCTTGGTGAAATTACCTTGCTAAAATTCAGATGCATCTTTATCAATGGCTAATGAGACCATAATCTCTTTTCTTAAGGACACAGTGCATTTATTCTGTCCATATGTTGTTAATAAATGTAAGATATTGAGGTATGTCAGTCTTACCATAAGATGATCATTTACAATCATTAACTCAATGTATTTTGTTTCTTCTTCAACTTTACGTGGAATCTGGCGAACCTACAGAGAGAGTATAATCCTAAGAGAGTTTAACTATGACAGAGTACAGAGAAAGTATAACTCATAAGTAGAAACAGTTTCAGAAAACAAACTTCTCATGCATATTTTTTTTCATTGTCTTAATTCTGTTCTCAGACATTGATGATACTTCTGGTGCTTAGTTACATCATGTTAAAAAAATCTTAAATGTACCCTGTGAAGACAATAGTATGTGTATGTTTGTCAATTTTGTCAGGATTAACAGGTCCTAAAAATGAGTAAATATGTTTACTGTGTAACTGATTGGGATATTTTGTGGAGGGTGAAAAGGAATGGACTGGATTTTTTTTCAAATATATACTCGCCATATTTCACCTCCTCCAGAATATTTATATGACCTTAAACAATGAAATTAAGTCTTTTAATCCAACTAACCCCAAGTCTAGTTTTTTTAGAGACAATCCTCAGTGGGGTCCACATCTTTCTAAAAATGGGTTATATAATCTATAAACTTTTTTTCACTGAGAAAGAAATCCCTCCTGAATTTTTTATGAAAAATCTGTGTATTATTTATTTGCACGCTGCTTGATTCACGCAGTGAACACAGTACCCACCTCCATCTTACACACTTCACATTTAGAAACATTTATGACAGTGCTTCTGAGTGGTGTCCTTGTTTTCCTATTTTTTCCAGGAGAGTTATTACAACATTATGATTTGAAAATGCAGAGCAATGGCTAGTTTATAGAAAGGTAGCAAATCACCTGAGTTAAAGTAAGACCCACAGGAATGATTTCTGGAATTTCTCCAATGTCTTTCTCACTTCTCTTCAGCCTCTGAGATGCATACATTAGTCAGAGATGTTAAAGTCATCTTCCCCTCCCACTGCTCTCAGTATTTCATTTTTGCCGGCACTATTCAGGCCCCTGATCCAGCTCTATTTTGACCTGTACCATCATTTCTGCTCCATTCCTAAAACAAGGAATGGTTTCTGTCCTTGCAGAGCACAGATACAAATAATGTCTCCTCCCCTTTGACAAACAGGGATTGAAATCTCAGTTTAGAAAATTTATTTTAAATCAGTGAGATAAAGTAGCTACTCGTTATCATTGCAACATAAAAACGATTCATAAATGTTTCATTAATTGGGAGTTTCTGACAAAACTCTGTATCCAAAATAGGAGAAAATATTTTAGCTATTATTTTTTTCATTTGCAATTTAGCAGTGTTTAACAATTTTATAACATTGACAGAAATGCTATTTTTGAGATTCAGCAGCAGAAGATTAAATGGAGCCTAGGGGAGGAACTGCCTTGTGGTTTTATAAATAGAATGGGGTGGGGGTGCTGTGCTTGGCCACACATGCATGCCGGGGGGGTATCCAGTAAATCTCCTGAAACTGACATTTCAGTGGCACCTAAAGGTGACAACAGAAGGGTTTAACTCTTCGGGTGGGCAGTGTCCAAGAGAACCCAGCAATGCCTTGTCAACATTAGATACCTCTTTTTGTTACAGTTGTATCAACATATAGAGACCTCATGCCAGTCCGGAAGCAGCAGCAGAACTCCATCTGGATGAATTAATCCAGTAGACACAAAACAAACTTGATGGCATATTACTTATAAATGAGCATATTGGCACATACCTGCCTTCTACTTCTTTTGTGTCTTCGCTTTACAACAAACTTCTGCGATGTAGCATTCATTTGCCAGAACTCTAAGCAGAAAACACAGGCAAATACATGGAGTGTTTACAGAAATACAGCCCAACAGTTAGTGACCCTGATGCATCATGACAGTAGTATGGCACTCTTCCATGCATCAGATGCGATAACAACTCCGTTTTTCAAGGTTCCAGCTAGAAAGCAGGCAACATTACAGACGCTTCCCAGTAACAGGGTTCTTATTTAAAAACCCTACTAGTGATAATCTGCGTCTGCTGAAACAGATGATCTGGGGGTGTCACGCTTCAGAAAGCACAGCAGATGTCCTATGCCAAAACTTCACCAATACTGGGGATGTAATATTATTAGCACAGCCCTTCCATGGAGTGAATCACATTTTTGGGAATTCAATAGACATTCACAGAGCTCTCGCAATAGCTACCCAAATTAATAAGAGCATGCAAGGCAGAATTAACGCTTTAAGAAGATTATATTCACAAAGTAAAACATGTTAGAGTTGGGAGAAACGTTATGGGATTTTGGCAATGCTCCCTGTCAATACGATATTCTTCCCTGCTAATCCCACTGTGTCTTTGATTTGTTAAACCTCTAATCATAAGCACCAAGTAGTTTATTCTTTTGGTAAATCCCTTTTGCCAAATCTATTACTAGCCACTCATGGAAAGGGACACATTGTAAACTAAACAGAAGACAACACTTGTTCTCACCCTTTCAAATGTCCAAGAAGTATTTTTCCATTTTTACTGTTAAATTCATAGTCTCTCCCTCACTTTTCCCTATACAACAGCAATCTCTGTCCTTATCTTGTATAAATATGTTTACTATTCACATACCTCCACAAAGATCTTTTTTGAGACATAAATTAAGTGCTTGTGGTTGCTTATTTTGTAATCTTTTTCCTTTGCCTAGTTTTCCTTGTTTGTATTTTCCCCAACTTTGGACATTCTTTTAGCCCCCAGGGGCTGAAGACTGCAATATTCCATGCTAATCTTACCAGTCCTGCAGAGAAGTAGATGGAACAACTAGGAGTTGGATAAATTCCAGTTCACATACCTTTGTACACAACTTTTGATTGTTATAAAATCCTAAATAGTTCAGTTTCACTGGTGAGTACAGGAGGTTTCATACAGCTCTACCTCTCATCCTGCAGCAAATTAACTGCGCAATTACATGAGGTTCAAATAATAGAATTAAATACGATACAGATAGGAACTTGATAGGGCTGCCATATCAGCAAAGGTTTAAAATGTGAAGTTGAATTGCCCATCTGACAAAACTATACCATGGATAAGTGCTAATCTTAACCTGGAGTAGCTATTTACTTATAATACAAACCATGATAACAAAGCTTGGCCAACTGGCATAGTCTTGGCTAAAACTTGAGGATTATACTCCCATTTTGGTGTTTGAAGTTTGCAGATATCCTTCTATGAAGGGGCCTGGACAATCATAGGCCTTCTGCCTAAAAATGTTTTCATGGTTACTTGAAGTGGACTTCAAGTGCACTTGAAGATTTTCTTTACAAAAAAGACCTAAAATAAATTAAATCATATCCAAGGGTCCCTATTTATTGCCCAAAGGCCTGGAGTCTCTAGAGCTCAGAATGATGAAAAAACAAATCTTTAAGTTTCTTCACAAATTTGTATTTGATTGTACTTTAGGTATGCTGATTAATTCAGTCCATGTTCTAGTGCCACACAACTGACTCTCAACCTTTCATTTTAGGTTTTATATCATCATTAATGAAACTGGTAAAAACATAACTTCTTAATCAATAAAACAGTAATTTACAATATGTGTATGGGATCTCAGATAACTTGACCAGCAAATGTGATCATTTTCCCTACCACCGGAAGTCAGCCATCTCTACAGGGGAATGATGCAGCCATTAACATTAACACACTAACACACATTAACACTATGCTATAATTCACAAGCTGGATGAATTCATGCAGGGTGCATTTCCAGCCAGGGACCCTCAGGTAAAAGCACATGACCAGCAAAATCACACAGGAAATGCAGATAGCTGACAAAGCGTTGTAGAAATTTTGACAGGAACATATTACCTTGAAAAAATGTAAGGAGAATACAAGTGACCCCAAAAGAAAAGGACATCTGTTCAATAGTATTTGAAAAACAACACCTTCAATAACCTAGTGTTGTCTAAGACAATGCAAGGGCACTAAATGTCTCAAAATAGATTGTGAGCAAAATTACAGTCTACTAAATTATGAAGTCAAAGGCTCTAAGCATGCGAAGTTGTTGGATGAGCTTCCCTTATTTAAAGTCCTCATTACCTCTACACGCTATTGCAAAGTACAGTACATTTTATTCTTTTCTGCAATACTAGTCTTTCTTTATTTTTTTTCCCCAAGGTGCAAAAGAATGTAAAAAGTACATTTCTATCAAACTGTGGTATAATAGTTTGTGCTTTCACTATTTACTGATATTGAGTAATCTCTATTGATTTTTTTCCTTTCTAACATCAATATTGAAGCTCATGATACATCCAATCCTTTCCTAATGCAGCACTGAGTGGAAATCTTAGCTTATACACAGACTGTTTTGAAGATAAGAAGAAAATCCTGACATCAAGGAACAGCTGCTTAGGCTGGGCAAATTGATAAATTAGGAGAGTATTAAGGAATATATGAAATACTGATGACATAACCTAGCACAGTGCTTGCTACTAACAATAACAACTCTGCTGTAATACTTCAAAAACATCAAATGCAACTATACTATTAGCAATTAATTGCAAATATTTTTTACAGAAAATAACAAAAAAAGAAAAGCTAAGAAAGCAGCCCACACTCTCCAGACTGGTGGGAAAGACACGATGCCAAGCAGCGATACTGGTGAGGCAGGGTGTGCTGCAGGTTTGGGGATGAACGCTGGAGCTCATGTGGGCTTGGGGGAAAGAGGTGGAGAAGCAGAAGGTGGTGGGAACAGTTCTCATCCTCTGGAGCTGTGGCTATGCACAGTAGATGACTTAAGGACAGTCTTAAATTGAATAACCAAAGACAAACAAAGATGTTGGAATTCCTAGTGAGAATATAATCTATTACATCTACTGAAACTTTCACAACAAACCTCAGAAACATGTTTCCAAACACTTTTACAAAAACAAGTATGGTATGTGGGAGAGCAAACTGTATGTTAAATTTTATTTCTCCATGTATGGGATCCTAAACATAAAGAGATAGCAGATTAGCACTTTATACCTCTTCTCCACATTACAAATATTTGTATAATTAATACCGCTAGCATTCCACAATTAAATCTCCTTTTCAACCTTTTCAACCAAAATTATTCTACAATCTTACGATTTTAATTCAATTTAATAAATAAATGCTGGACTTTTTACAGCAAAGCCAGCAACTATTTACTTGTTACTGACAGTAAAATTAAAACCGTACAAGCATATCTGGATTTTTTAAAAAAATCTGAAGCCTTATTTTGACAGATTTTTTGAAAATCAAGAAGCTTTGGCGGAGGTGAAACAGGTGGATTCTGCTTGCAATGAATTCCTTTTCATAATTTTTAAAGTAGAAAATAATAGTTTTACCCCACAATCTTGAAAACATAAAATTTAACTATTAGGAAATTTTACAAGACTGCTGACAGATATCTACTAAGTACCCAGCTCTAGCAGTCTCCTACTTTAACAGTCTGAGACAGAAGATTTATTTTAAATTCAGCAGCGGTTGCATTATTTCCATACTTTCAAATGACATATCCTCAAAAAGTCTGAAACAAGATACACTTTATTAGTTGGCCTTATGTTCAATATATTGTTCTCATTATACTACCATCTCCACAAGTACAGTGACTAACCACGGTACATGTCTAAGGTGCATGTACATAGTAAGCTTCATGATATTGACATCAACATCACGCTCTGCGCGAGCCTTTTGTTCTGCTCCACCACCACAACACCTCCTCCAACTCGCCTGGGCAATCATCAGCAGAGGACGTGAGGCACCAAGCTGGGATACTGTTGTGTTCAGATGCAGAAAGATTGCTTCTCCAGAACCGAAATCAGGGTGACCCAATTGTAGCAATTTCCCTTGTTTTTTTTCTCATTAACTCTCTCAATGATTCTGCTTTGCTAATCAACTAACAAAGTGGCACATACCACACTCCAGGGCAGGACCCATCTATGTGCAATGCCTAGCACGGTAGGATCCCTGATCCAACTGTTATCATAGGACAAATATTTTGTAGCAAGGTGACTGGACATCTGTAACTTCCTTCTAAGAAGAAAGTAGTCCAGAGGTGGTTTCTTTTGAAATAACTGTCTATGAAGGACAGTTTCATTTGTCTAGGATATACTTCGTAGAGTAGGAAAATGCATCTGTAAAGCTGGTAAATCCTTGACAGAATGGGGTATGCCGTAAAAACTGCAATTTCAGCTTCAATTAACAAGTCAACTTCTCAAATGAAA
This sequence comes from Chauna torquata, assembly GCA_013399475.1. NCBI lineage: Eukaryota > Metazoa > Chordata > Aves > Anseriformes > Anhimidae > Chauna > Chauna torquata. The sequence goes on from VXAL01015558.1 coordinate 265,557, forward strand.
ACTCATTTTTTAGAAATCTCTTCTCCCTCTACACACAACGTCGAGTGTTTGTGGGGATTCATCACTACAAGCACTTGAAACCACTTCTACCTCCAAAGTCATTTGTACCTAAATGCATGACCCGCTCTACAGCCAGCATTGTAAAAGATGTTGAATGAACTGGAGATGAGAGGGTCACAGAACAGCAACAATATTCAGCAAGTTCCTGTCCCTCAGACTTACGCTCACACCATGGTATTCACCCTGTATGTCAAAATGGGAAAAATCCATGAAAGATTATGAGCCATTGGCAATGTGGGGTTTATTTTCATCATCTTTAACTTACCTCAGTCCTTTATTTTCTACAACTCCTAGCAGATAATGCAGTCCGTAGACCACAAGACTTGTTAAGGGAAACATACATCATAACATGAAGATCTAGGAGAGGTTTGATTCATTGGGTTCAGGTTTTTTTCAGCATTTAAGGTTCTTTTCCAGTGCTTTCACTGTTTCAGATTCATTTTTTTCAGTGTTTTTTTATTTAATAGGGAAAAAGAACAGATGTGCAAATAAGCAACGCATCATCAGATTATTTATCAAATACACTTAACAAATCTGGCCTTAGAATAAAACAAGTCAATAGTCATGAATATTAAAAAATCATACCAGATGGCAGGTCATCCAAAGGAAATTCAAACAACTTGGATTTGTAAACAGAGTGGAAATGGAAGTCATCCTGAAATAGTAAACAATTGCATGTATTAAAACTCAATAATAAATCCACCTTGTGAGCCTCAAAAAGACAGTTCTAAAGAGGTCCTTGCTATCCAGGACCTACATTAGGAAAAGTGCAAGCTGCAACGCACCTTTTCTCTACACTCTTCTTTTCCCAGCTGTGATGGGACTGCTAACACCACAGTTAATCATCTTTTATTTAAAGTATGTGAGTACACCAAATGGAGTCACTGAGCATGCTTAGAGCTGGACTCAGGAGAGCTGCCCAGGGAACATCAGTGAGAATCATGGGAGCTGCTGAACTGGAGGCAAGGCCAAACCAGGAGGAGAGCAGTGTAACGACCCTGGAGTGGGAAGTGCCTGAGAAGGGGACAGGACACTCACAGGCATCTCCTGCTGGCTCCAAAGGACCTTCACCCTCTGGTGCTGTACTGCTCTACCTCCAAGTGTTACGGAGCATACGCACATACACGTCCCACTACCTAATTTTTGGAGGACTACTTCTGTCTGTGATGATGGGGACTCAGACACTACGTTAATGAGTTGGGAATGAGTGGATGACCTTTCGGTCATAGAGCCTTATGCCTGCCCTCTACCCATAAATGTCTGTGTTCCACAAACAACACAGCAGGGTTACTACAAGTTCTACTTACATCCGAAGTGTAGTTGTCATCTGGCTCAATAAGGTAAGTATGATTTCCATCATAGAACATCCCACTGTCAAGAGCAGGAAATGTAAATACTGATTTAATAAACAAATATTAGTACAACATTGAAGTAAGTTTAAGAAGTTCACATATTTTAAAAAATTACATATTTCAGAAAGGAAGCAGTTAAAAATGGTTTCAGGAACTGAACATAATTCTGAGTCATTTTTTATTTCTTTGCTTCAGAAACCAAGATATTCTCTCCCATGGTGATAGAGACTCTACTTTTTTCCACAAATCTCCACTACAACACACAAAAATACTCTAAAAATTTGGCTACTGTAGCCAGTCCAAAATCCAGTTCGAAGCCATTTCCACACAAGACAGATCTACCTGTAATAAAGGATCTGTCCTCAGCAATATGCATACTGAGGTTTTGAAACATGCCCACAGCTTTCCCACAAATAAAAATACAAATAAAAAATATTATTAAATTGAATTGATCCTTAGGTTTTAATGGTTTTGATTAACTCTTTCCTCAGTAATCTTGTTCTTGTATAGTACCAAGTACAAAGGGCATAAGGGGCTGTTCTGGGCATTCCGGTAACAACAATTATGACAGATGGCCTCTTCTTCTTAAATTGAGTTAGTTTAAGTTCATATTTCTAGGAAAAGTTAATGTCTATATACAGTACCTTATCAGTATGGACATTAAATGATGTTCATGATAAGATATACAAGCATATATTAAGCTTGTAAACAATTACATCTGTTGATGAGCATATTTATCTTAGCATCATTCATTTAGAGGGTTAACCATTTAGCATTCACAGAAGTAGCCTGGGTTGCTGAGTCTACCGTATACATCAGATGTAGTCATGAGTCTATGTACAATTTAAAGCTGTTTCACCTTTCAAACTATCCATGCTTATTCTCCAGAAACAAATACTGTCTTCACTGCTTAAAATAAATACTCTAGCACCTGCTGAAGTTTTCTGCCTAGGAAAAAAACATGAGATTTGGGAACATCCTGCAGCTTTTAATCAGTCAAAACTTCCTTTCTTCTCATTGCAATTTTACTTAAGCACAGTCTGCAAAACTAAGCACTATTAGCAAATGACTTCCTGTGCAAACGTTGCACCCTGCAGCACTGATCTCTGATCAAGACACTCAATAAGAATAACAGTTACGGCTGCCCTACAGATCTGACTTGCCCATTCAGAGTGTTCACGACTCTTTTCCAAGTGACTTCAATAGTCCTGTGCTCTGTGAAGGTATCACCCATTCACTGATGCGCTAGAGAGAAAGCAATAGCAAAACACGGGCCATTTCAAAAACCCAAATTTGGGTTACGTAAAGCCTTCAGACAAACAAATTTGTAGTCATAAATGTCTGATTTGCAGTTACAACAGCAGTTTATGTATTTACCACCAGTGGGCAGCAAAATCATAGAACAACCTGGTATCTGTGTGACTGGTCTTGAAACACAGAACTGTGAGTCGTGCCTGACTACAGCTTATTTATATCCCAGCAACCAGTGTGTTTTGTATTCAAAGTTTTTTATGTTAACTCATAGGAAGCTGTGGTTCCTGCTCACCCAACTGAAAAAAATACTAGATAGCTTGGAGTTAAGGTTGTAGAGAGTCATTTTTCATTAGCAAAGTCATTGAGAAGAAATTCATAATTTTAAGCACTCCACCAGCCAGTCACCCTATTAATTTAACTAATAAAAGGAAGACTACAACACAGGCATTACCAACAGAAAAACTCACAATTTATGATTATTTAAACAAATACATGCCTGAAAAAACTCTGCTCTTACCGGCCAAGATCTAGGGGTACTAATCCATGAGAGAGGAGATTAGCATGAACTTTGGGAATATGAAGCTTGTTATTCTATTAAAGGCATCTGTTCTGTCTTATGCACTTCTTAAAATTCATGAAAGCGGAGTTTCTGTCCTGCAGACCTTATTAAAAGATAACTCTCCCCAGCTTCCCTTATTCCAGCAAGATACTCCAGACTGTGTTGCAGATCTGATTGCCGGTGTGAGTTTGTAATACTTAGCATTTGCAATTGACTGTGGAGGAGCTAGCTGTAATGATGGAGATGCAGTATCAGAGAACATAAGGCTAATATAGCTCAGGAAAACACTACTTTCTCATACCAGATGCTGGAGTTATCAGCCTGCTATAGTAAGCTTCTGAAACTTTATTGCGTCACAAAAAAAAAAAAAACTCTCAAGGGAGAGCTGAATTATACAGGAAAAGAAATGCATTTTTCATCACATTACTGTGTAAGACAAGCTCAGTTTGAATATCAGGCCACTTAAGAATATCAAGCAGCAGGAGGGTCAGTCTTAAGAACCAACCAGCAAAAGGAGTCCAGGGAAGGACATGCGTGGCACCTCCTTCCTTTGTTGCATTTTCTCCTAGGAGTTGGCAGAGGCCAAGACCTAATGGATCACTGCTAATAGAAGCCATGAAGCTAAACCCCCTCAGAATGCATTAGGATGCTACTATTTTTAGGCTTACTGACACTACCAAACCTGAGGTCAGGTTTATTGAGCTGTTCAACCTTGACTATAAAAGAGAGAAACACATCTCTAAGTCAGACAATGAGTGCAAGAATGATGAGCCTTATGCACGCATTCTCTGCCTTTTTGACAAAGAATATACAAAAGAAACTTCTTAAATACATGTACATGTGTCTGTACTAAAACTATAGAATAGTTGGAGACAGAAAATAAGCTGCAGAAGATTTCGATCAGCTAAGTCCTGCTTCTTCAGAAAAAAAACAAGGCTCAGGTAATCTCCACGCTCAGGCTCTCTTGCTGCCATGACCTTTCAAGATGATCTCAGTATCAAAAGTGCTGAGGTCCTGTAATTCCCAGAGTCAACAGACACTGAAGTTACTTGGCTGCTCTGAAAACCTGACTAGCATCTTTCAATAATGTCAAAAGTAGACAGGTTCAAAAGCTGTACAATCAACACACAGCTCCGCGTAACCTTCAGATGACAGGTGCTTTAACTATATTATCACTAAAATGGTGCACTTTAAAACAAATTTGCATGATTTTACATCGTTTATTCCAGATTTTCAAAGATTTGACTTTATCAAAGGTATTATCCCATGCACACAGCTTAAGACCAGCACTTCTGTGAAGAAAATGGATAAGGCTAGAGAAACTCTACAACGACACTTTCCTTCGTAAAGAGAGTAGGAAAGAAAAATAAAATACATCATTCTAACAACAAGAAAAGAACACGGACAAATTTCAAATGGTTCATATCAATACTGGCTGTATTTTTTTATTCACGTAAAATGGGGCATTTTCAGCTACTTTTACTCTTGTATCTCTCTAATAAATTATCTTAAAACAATATCTGCTCAAAGTCACCATCATATGTCCTTAGTTAAAAAAAAAAATGAGAAAAGAAACTTGTGTGCTTTGGCAGTGAGTTCTGAAAACAAACAAGCCTTTTACAAGGTTCAGATTAAACCTTTTTTCTAAAGGTTATTGAGATACATACTAATTGTTGTAAACCAGTTAATAAATAAATAGCACTTATTTTTTCTATAAACAGCTTTGCTTTTCTATATACATAAATAATAAGCTTTATTTCTCTATAAACAGCTTTATTTTGTTTAAAAGACTATGTAAAAGCTCAGTAAAAACAAAACAGCAGACTTACTGTAGTCCATGGCATGTTGACAAGGCAACAAATGATATTGGGTTTCCTCGAATTTTTCCCTGATAATAGCAATGTTCTCCTCCCTGAAACCATAAATTGAGACTGTAAATCCATACGATGTCCCACAGTATCACACTCTATCCTGTCCAACACTGCCTTTTTGTAATTACATTGCCAACCCACTGACATGGTACCAAGAATTGACTGTCATTCATAGGGGGGTTCATTCCATCTCTTTTCAGCCATATACTAGTTTGGTACCTAGTCAAATATCATCATTTAGACTCTCTCTACACTTAATGGAGACGGATATCTTCAGTGTGAAATCCCTGGCATTCTGAGGCAGATTTCAGAAGCAAATGATTCCAGATGTGTCCATCTTTTTTCACTGAAGAGAGTTGGAAACATGGGGAAGAGACTCAACACCTGTTCTGCACATGGCTGTGTTGGACAAGATGAACTCTGCCCTGAGGGCCAGGCAATTTCCTACTTCTAAGGAGAAAGGTATGCTTGTCAAATCAAATTACTTCATTAAGAAGTGAACAAATCAAAAGCACTCCCTAGTGCTCCAAAGATAATGAAAACTTTAGTTTATATTTGCCTCTTCTCTTCTACAAATAAAATACACACTTATCAAAACAAACCAAGAGACCTTACTCAACATATCCCCCCAGTCCCTTAGTTTCACAGAAGTCACACTGATAGTGGAATAAGTCCTACTGCATGTGCACCAAATGTATTCAGCATTGCACAGTATCAATATTTGCATGCAAAAAAAAAAAAAAAAAACCAATTCGAAAGTCCCTCCAGCTATCACTGCCACTTTACCCTGCGGAGGTACCTAACTATTAGTGCCTTGCCAACCTCAGCTATGTCATATTATTGCACTACTGTTGGGTAGAGAACTACCTAGACAGTGAAGACTTTCAATGTTCTCTTTCTTTTTTCTCTTTTTTAATGGTAATACTTTCCTATTTCTATTTCCTACCAGCAAATGTTAGCCCACAGGTATGAATAATCTATCTAACCTAATGTGTGCGGCCATGTGAACAATTATGTCCATTTACTGCAGGGAGGGAAAAGCATTACAATTAGTGCTTTTTCAGAAGCTGGCAGTCACTTGTATGACTGAGTGACGCACAGCACAGTCATTTTTGACCTCTGACTTTAAATACTATTAGAGTTTATTTTTCAGTTATGGAAAATAATTAATGAAGATCAGGCAAAAGGCAAGAAAACACATAGTACATGTTGGTAGTTTTGTTTTTTGATCAAGAAATCCCATTTTGTTTTCTATGAGGCATGCAAACTATTTCTGAAAGCAACTACTAAGTACAGGTGCCTCTGTTTTGAGGTCCTCTCCTTGAGTAGGAGTCTGTTTTTCAGAGCATGGCCACTCACAGGAAGGAGACCCGCTCTTAAGATGGTCACTGGAAATCATTAGTCCCTTCTCAAAATCTTCTCCGGAGCATTTGCGCATGGGCGACATGGAGTGCCATGCTGCTGCTGGATGCCAAGGCACTCCGTGCAGCACACCTCGGGCAGCTCATAGCTGCTGTGATCAGCAGCAGCAGTGCTACGGAGAAGTGCAACACCTCATTAAACGAAGGGTCTGACACTATTTGGCAGGCCTGTTGCTTCACTCTATGAAGAGCCACCTACCTCCTGTTACATGTGATTTAGACAGACTACATCTTATTTTGTTTTTCCTAAACCTTGGCTCATTCTTTCCATTTCATTCTTTTTTTATACACCTACTTACTTCCTATATCTTAGTTATTTTAAGCTCTCTTCATGTGAGCTTTTATTTTTTTCAGTCTGTAAGATGTCCACCACTACAGGGCCACAGTATTGCTGAGGGCTTTCTAGAACACAGGCACTCCAGTAGGTTAGTAACAAAATTAACAAGCAAACCATAAGGATGACCTAAAACCTTGTAAGTAATAAAATGCTCTCTAAAAATAACTTTTGCAATAATATTTCTGTAAAAAATGTAACTGGTGTAAGCACATGAATATGGGAATAATATTGAAAAAACTATTAGTAGGGAGTTATACAGAGATACAGCTGTGGAAGGAATTTGGAGTAATTAGACAAATTCGTTTGTTCTCAGAAAATGTAGTTAATATGTATCAGAAGAAGAATCTCAGGCTCCATTAGTTTGCAAAACCATGTCTTTGTAACCAGGAGGAACATTTTTTCATACTAAGAATCCAAGTCTGTAGCTGAAAAGTGTGTTTTGATCTTCCTAACGAGAATCAAGTAAATTCCCTATGATAGTACCTCCAAATTAACTTATTCCATAATAAATCAATGAATATAATTTTATGCATACAAATCCTGAAGAGAAAAATATAAGAAAAACAGCTTTAAATTCTTACCTAGGAAAAATACAGCTCGGACACACAAATTCTATTCTATTTAATCAAATCAAGTCAGATAAATTCAATTCATTGATCTATTGAAGTTCATGCTAATTCTGGCAGAGACAGAAATATAACTCTGATCTTCTCAGGCTCAGGGACCCAGACTTACCGTTGCAAAACATTTATTTCTACACACTAATATCTGGGGGATACTTTTACACAGGGACTTATACGTTCCTATCAAGATAATGTAAGTCACCTCAAACTGATTATTAAAATTTAAGGGGTTTTAAAGCAAAATAGCTATTTTCAAGTATTTGATGCACTTAAAATAAAAAAAAAAAAAAAGAAAAGAAAGAAACAGATAATTTCACTATAAGAAGTCCTGATACCAGGATACCCTTAATGAAGTTTTGAGATTGTGTAAGAACCTCAATGATTATTATGTTATCATAATCTCAGCAAAGAAATATGAGGTGATGCAATGAAACCAGGTAGCACTACCACTGGATGGCTCTGGGAAAAGTGATTGCGTAGCACTGCTAACAACATCTCAAGCAGACAAAACATGCTGGTAACATGGCATTTGCTGGGGTAGGTGCAAATTTTATATTGTAGTTTGGGGAGATTCCATTTCAACAGTTCACAAAATGTGAAGAGAAAAGCACTTACAGCTATGAAGTTTGGGACTGGTTCTGCAGTAAGAGTCAGGACAACTACAGGGACTCTATAGTTTAATGTTTTCTTCAGAGCATGTGTGATTTCAGACAGGAAGTTTCCTGTGTTTGCCTCCCTGTAGCACTGAGGCTGGTATCTTCTTGTTTTGACATGTACCAAAGCTCCTTTACAGCAGGTGCTGTAATAAAGTACACTGTGCTACAGGAAGAATTGCAGTAAGATGTAAGACCACTAAAAGATTAAACACAAACATCACATATATCCACTTTCGCTCTGCTCTTGGAAACGCACTGAAGGACCAAGGTTGTTTCTCTTCTCTGTTGGTGTCTGTAGCAGTGTGACAGGAGTTGACAAAAATCTTGCAATTTCAGTTTTTCCTAAAAATATTCTGGTGCCAGAATATTAAGACTTCTCCCAATAGCTGAAATTAGCAGCATTACCAAGAACTGCTCAGTCAACAGCATGGTCTTTTTGTGAAGAAAGAGCTATTGGCTTCCTGTAGCTATTACAGCCCCTTTCTGCTCTCTGAGAAGTAGACAATAATTGCCAATCTCAGCAAATCAAACATCCACACTGGCCTTTGTCAGCTTCTGGGAAACGGCTCAGTGCTCAGATGAAGAGGAAATAATGCTGCTCTTCCGACATACGTCACCCAGAGAGAGATGCACATTTACCCCTTTCTGCTCTAAAACTGAAGCTGGCCAGATAGGTTCCCGGAGAAAATTCAGCTCAGTATCTTCTATCATGAGACAATGTCATCCCGGTGACAGTCCTCCTCACAACACACCCACACTCACTCACGTGGTATCCAACGGCTGTCTTACGCTACTGCAGAGTTCAACTGTTTTGCCTCCACGAGACGCACAGCCATTCTTCATGCTGCAGTTAGCATGAAGCAAGACAAATTCTCTGCCAGTGCCCTTGGCATTTGGCTGTCCATCGGTGACTTCCAAGAGCAATATGGAAAATACAGATATTTAATAAGAACTTCATTGGTTCGGGCAGCTAAAAATGGAATAACATTCCACCAAAAAAAAAAAATCCCCCCCCCAAAAATACAAATGACCCCATAGTAGGATCAATTAAAACAAATTAATCATTATGACAGTGGTCAGTTTATGACTTAATCTTGATCTTCATGCTTAAATAGGATAATTACAGGAAAATCCTGAATTAGAGTTACATTGTCCTGTGAACTGCTACAGCTCCCTGCCAACCAGCTTGCAGTCTTTATACCTGTGTCAGTCTGAGTTTCTCTGCAGCCTATTTGGGCAGTTAGAGTGGCAAAGATACTGAAAATATCAGAAGGCAGAGAAGTCAGCAAGGCAAGTAAAGTCTGTCCCCATTTCTATCCCTTTAAGATAGATTGTCCCTTCCAAGAGAGGCACCAGCTGTTGAATAAACACCAAAGAGACATGAAAAACACATTAACCAATATTCACAAAAAAGGATGGAAATAAGTAAAGAACAGCCACTGCAGTCAGTGATGGCGGAGGTTCACTCTTCTCTGCAGTTTCAGTGAAGAAGGTATTTGCTGACCATACACTGACAGTGCTTGTTATTTACCACAGAGACGCTATGACCTTCCCATGGGAGGAAAATTAAGGTTGCTCATTCATCTGCTTTCAAATAACACCTGACATCAGATCTTCAAAGTAAGCATTTTTTCCTCCAATTAGGAGAGGTGCTTGCCACTAAAACTCATGCTACACTCAGACACTGACCCTAAAATTAATAACTTCCTTCTTCCAGCACTACATATTCCTATTTTAATACCCATTAATCCAAAGGAAAGGAGATTGCTGGTCTAGTTTGGATCCTACTAACACAGCTCCCTCTGCCTTTGCAGCAGAAAGCTCCCAAAAGGCCAGCTTATGATTATGGTACTCTTCTGTGAAGTGCCAGATAACGATTAGCTTTTTAAAGAGCTACCCATTGTCGGACACAAGTTTTAAAACTGCTTCCTTAGTAATCACTTAGATTTATTTACAAATTATTGATGCTTGCACAAGTTTTAACCCAGTAATAACTAAGTGCATGGGAAACAGCAACAGGAAAAGAAATGGTACACCTTTATAGCTGACCTCTACAGCCGAAAATGACTCATTATGGATAGGTTTCTATTTGTACAAAGAAAAGACAAAATGGCACGTTGGCCTGTGTTGTTCCAGTGGGCAGTGTAACTGCATGGAGAGGAAAATGTCTTTTAATTGCCATGTGTTGCAGGAAAGGAGTGGGCCCGTTGGCATGGCTGTGCTGTCCTGCAGTAGCTCAGGAAGAACTCCAGGGAACGTGGCCCTGGTCCCTCGCAGAGCAGGTCTCTGGATTTAGCTACAGTGCACTGCAGACTCCGAAAAGCCAACTGTTTTGAAAATGTAAATGGGGCCCTTCCTTTGTAGGAAGCCAGCCATCACATGTACTTACACAATGCGGAGCCAAAGCGTAGTACTGACACTAGGTTATAACTCTATTTCAGGTTTTGAAATCAGAAATCCGAATTCTAAAATTTGAGATAAAGCATCGCCACTTCTGAGGCTTCTCCACAAAATGCCCATGTTTAAAGACCGTTGGCAGCTCTCAAGAACACACACATGTGTACATGACGGGGTCCTGCATGCAGGCAACTCGCTCCAGCTGCCATTGGTGGCTCACGGTGGGCGCCTTCAGCAGATGGCACATGCTATCAGCCCAGCTTCCCAGCTCTGAGGCCAAATGAGGCTTGCGTTTACTGCCCAGTAGCTACAAGAGAAGATGCTCCACTAATGTAGCTGCAGGGTGTGGATGAAGAGCTCGTGTCAGCACACCATCTGGTCAGTGAGCTGCCTTGGCATCTGCTTGAGAAACAGCCTCTTGACTTGCCTTGCTTCAGTGCTAGAAAAAACAATTTTAATTATCACCTGCTGGATGCAGATGAGACAGAGGAGAACAGGGTTGGTTACCTCTTCCTCCATATTCTGTTATCTTTAAGTCAGCTCTTGTAGCGGTGCCTAGTTTTTCTGAGTCATGGCATTCAAGTCATTTTAATGACAGCCACTTTGCCCCATTTCTGTGTTCCTGTACATGAGGAAAAGGGAAAAAACATTCAAAGGACTATATAAAAAATCTTTCTAATCTACCCATGCTAATCGTTTGCAGTATTTCAATAGCCAATGCTGAGTCTAAAGCCAAATTATAAGCATGTGATGTGCAAGATTACTATAAACAGAATACAGAAGATGAGAAGATGCAATGCCAGCGTACATCTACATGGATACCTATCAGTCAGAATGTGGTAAAGTCCTGAGTAAAATGGAGAAAACTATTAATCAGATTTCCTTACTGGCTCACCATTATTTTTGAATGACTGAAACTTATCTTTAAGTGAGAATTCACAGAGCTCGATACTGCCTAGAAACATTAACCCAGTGTATATAATACGGTGCAGGTTCAGTATCTATAGGGAAAAACAGATGTTTCTAGACAGGACTATTTATAGAAGTCAAGATCAAGTAAGTAAAGACATCAAGCTAAAGCACACTAAAGTTTTGCATTGAAGTGCTCTTTCAGAAGTACAGCTGCTTCAGTTTGCTTCACTTAATTTCCCCGCAAGAGGATTAAGTTAAACCCAAAAAGATACTTCTATTTTTTTCAGAAGAGCATCTACAAAAGGATTTCATGTTCTTCAATGCTATAGCAGTAGTTAATTTCTCTTAGCTATATGCAGTCTTTGCATGGCTTGAGTTTACAGAACACTTGTTTCATGCCAGTCTGCCTATGTATGCTGTACATTGTAACTCATGAAAAAATAACTCTTGAGGTGCACAAAGTCTCGCAGGACTTTTCTGTGAATTCAAGCACTGGACTGCTCCCTTCCTTCTGGGGCATGTGAAAACCACAGTGGAGAGCACTCAAGAGGTGGCTCCTCGTGGTCACAGTCACCCCAGTTCTCACTTCAGCAGAACCAGGACTCCATCACTGGGGCCAACATCTGCGATGGCATGTACATTTTAAGTTTTTGAGGGCTTTGACTTTCTGACACTTTTTTTCCCTCCAGAACTAGCTTAAAACACTGGGTTCGTTTTGTATGTCATAAAGAGAAGGAAGACAATATAATTAAACCTGTGAGATTGTATATGAGTCATGATCTGAGATTCATTCTAGTGTAGCATATTTAAAAACATGGCCTGGGAAAGGCTCCTAATACGGAAAGCTGCTACTTTCAATTTCCGCCTTCATAGTAGCAGGATGTATTACTAGCAGAAAGTAAGCTAGTAATAGCAGGGAGATACACGTATAGATATAAAAAAATGTTAATGCAAATGTACATAAAAAGCACCAGCCTGCAGGACCATTAGGTCAGGCAAATGCATTACATAAGATGACTGATTATCTTGCCCTGGTATCCCACAGGGGATACTGTGTTTTACTGAAACACAGAGGAATTGTCTCCATAATGCAAGTAATGCTAAAACAGGAAAGGGAGATACTCCTCAATGCCTCTTGATTCAATGCAGCAGCATGACACTGCCGGAAAAAAAGATGTCCAGAGTAACTGAAAATGCACAGAAATTTTAAAATTTTGTCAGCTCTTCATCAGGGCACACACAGTAACGTTAATTCTATCCAAAATCTACTGGAAGTAATTTGACTCTGTAAGAGTGAAGTAGTATATTCTGGGACCACAGTTCCCTTTGCCATGGCAGCATCCTGTAAGGTATAAACCATATAGTCATTCTCTGCTCCACTATTTATGGACTCCCATCTTACAACAAAAAATCCTATGATTAGTCCCTAAGTGAAAGAAGTTGCCATTTGTTCTATCAAATTTCATCCTATTTTTATTTATTCCATTGGTCAAAGACAGACGGTTCTCCAGCTGATCCCTCTGTGTATTGCAAAGTTTCCCAATTTTGTGCTGCTAGCAATTTTCATTAACATACACGTACCTTTTTTTACCTAAGTCATTAATGAAAATTTTCAATGAGAGCAGTCTGGAGATCAACCTTGCAGGAACCCACTGCTAAACTGCGTCAGACTCCTAGACTCACTGTCAGCTCCTTTGGCTAGTTTATTGCTATCACTAAGAAGTAGATTATGGCCTACATTTGTTAATAACTAGCCATGAGGCAAGCACTCCCTCTGTAGAGGGAGTGGGGGAGAGGAGCTCTGACAGTGCTATGGGAACCCTTATTCAAAATCTTCCATCAAATGATTTTTCTGTTACTAACAGCTTCCCTAGTCTCTGGACACAGCCAAAAAAGCCCTCCCAGAAATAGGCATACATATTGCTTGCATTATTTATGATTTATTCCTTTTTAGATTCTTTTCTCCCCCAGGGTTGCATCTCCAGGTTGTGCGAGCGCAGGGTACATGCACACGCAGCTCCCCTCTAGCCCTGGGCTCCAGGCTCCTGGGGCAGAGCTTCCTTGTGCTCCCTCCTCTCACATGAGCTGGATTGGTGCTCAGGTTTTCAGGAACAAAATGTAATCTCTACCAGGAAAGCCTGCTTAGCATACAGGCTTTTCTGCCAAGTTGAAACTCCTTCCTCTCTGGCTATGATATGGTGAGTTATCAAAAGCTGAAGAAAAATTACCAGATTCCTCTGCAGAGCGCAGATAGTGGATGCCCATAAATCTGGAAAGCGCTGGTGGAAGCGCTTTGCTATAAAGCTGGAAACAAAGTAGTTGATAATAAAAATGACCTGCTCACAGACTAGGAGTATATTCTGGCTGCACTGTTTGCAATAATTTGTTACTGTGATCTTACAATCAGTCAGTACCTGTGGTGATACAATGAAATGTTTGAATGGTATTTAGGATAAGGTCTCCCAAAACACAGATTTTAAGATGTGACAGGCACAGCTGTTGCCCTTGGTCAATAGACTGCACCTCAACACCTCCTTGATCAGAGCAGGTTTGAAGGAGAGAGTTTAAACATAAAAAGCAATACCTGTCATGTTAAGGGTCCCCAGCCTTCTCTGGCCTTTCAAGATTTTAATATTTTGCTCCCTTCTGGATTGCTTTCCTTAAAAAGTGCATTTAAATAGCCTTTCAAATATACATTATGGCACATTGAAGCTGAGGCTTTAATCACAGCAAGTCAACCAAGAGCAATAATTTTCCCCTCTTGTTCACAGGCATTAGAATAGCTACAGTAACAGGCATCATGCGAGTGCTACTAACCAAACAACACACATAACAAAAAGAAAGGATGGCTATTTCCACAAACTAAGGGCTCCGATTTGCTGTGACGCATCAAAATGCCTTTGCCCCACAAGCCTCATTCCCCAAACTGCAGCGGGGGCACCTCTGCTGAGGCCAGCTCGGGAGCACACCCACGGGCGGGCTGGAGGACGGCACCGGGCATCGCCCTGCCCGCACTCGCTGCGGCACGGGCAGCGCCGAGCACTGCGGGGACAGCCAAACGGCTCAGCACAGTGCGGACAGTGAAATCTTAAGCCACGAGCCAAGTTTGGCCAAAGCTTCTCTATAAAGACTACAATGGAGAAAAATAACACCTGGCCCTTAATATCACTCCACTTATGTCGTTCAACACTATCATGATTATGAACATGCAGTGAAGTAGAAGCAAAAGGCAATGCTGTGCTTTGAGCACTCCTGCTGTAATTTTGTGCCCAGGACACACAGACTGTGTTTACACCGCCACACTTACAAATTTTAGGATTACCTATGACATATAGTTCCTTGTGGTTGTATTGAAACGTCATCAAAAATACATGGCATTTATCTATCGCAACTTTACCTGCGCAAGTTCTCTTACTGGGATCTGAACTATATTCATTGCTTGATTGTTTCAAAAAACAATTTTCCAAGAACTCTTATAGACTTGTCCAACGTTCTTGGGGAATACAGACAGGCAAGATACACTTCTATAATCTCCAAAGAGGAAAATTGAAACATTTTATAAGAGAAAATGTCACTGAAGAGATACCAGTTGTTCCTTCTTAGGGGGAAAAATCCAGCAGTGTGAATTACTCAGCACTGTAGTTGTTTTTTGCCTTTCATCTCACTGACAGCACCAATGACAGAATGATAACCCAGAAAGAGAGAGAGAGAGAGAGAGATGAAAGGACATAGAGACATACTGCAGCAACATAAAGTACACACGAGTTGAGTACTTCTGTGCTATGAGCATAGGGTGATCTGGTCTGACACAATCAGGAAAAAGGAAATGCATGAAGGGTTTTTCTCTTTCTTATTAATTGATTATTCTCTTTGCTACCACAAGGAATTCAGGACAATACTGCTGCTTTCCTAAGAAGCTAGAGACATGATCCAAAGTAAAAAGGGGGGAAAACACTGAAATAATTCAAAGATCTACCTCCTTTTGTTTTTCTTAAGCATTGCATCTCGCTACTGGTTTAATAAGAATGTCTTAGGTGCTGTCGAACTGCGCCAAATCAACAAGGACATCTCACAGAGAAGCCTCTCTTCTGCAGCTGCCAAATACTGACATCCTGCAAAAACATGCACAAGTTCCACCCTCACAATGGTCCAATTTATTAATGAACTATGCTGCAATCAAATGTAATTCAACTTTCTCTTATAAATAAAAAGGTGCCTTAAACTGAGGCCTTATTAAAATCCCTTTGCTCATTCAAAGCAGCACTTTAAAGTTTCCTTTCCCTGCCGCCCTCTCCTCTCTGAAGCATCCTAAGTAATGGCAGAAGATCTGCATCTATTCTACAGCACAGGAAGTTTTACTGGGGGGGTTGGAGAGGGGGAGGAGTGGTAAAAGTAGTTATCAATTCTACATTGCGTACGAGCCAAGGCAGGCATCTGCTTCCCGGACACATTCATGCTTGTAGCATTCCCAAAGTGCTGACTGTACGTACAGCTGCCTTCCCCCAGCCATCCAAAGCCCCTGTCTTTTCCCATATTGCTGATGGCACAACAGCAGTGTGTTCACACAATACTCCTGCACTGAGAAACAGAAGGGCAGGAAAAATACATATATTTAAAACACACTTCTGTCACTAAGGTGGCCGAGAACAGGGGGGGCCCTTTTGCTGCCCCTGCAGTCTAAACAGGCTTGCTCAAAGCCTGCAGCTGGCAGGGGATGGCAGACAAACTTTTTCTTTCTGTCACCATTTGCTCTCACCAAAGCAGCAAGAGCGTTGCTGCCAGGCCTCCTCTGTTCCTGCCTACAGTAAAAGACAAATCACAGAGAGGTGGCTGAAGAGCAGCCCCTTCAAGCCACTGATAGAAACCTGGCTCCCTTCTGAAATACCTCTTCTCCTGCTTCTGCTTAAGAATATGCTGCAGCGCAGACTGCCTTTTCTTTCTGTGATTTTTTTATGCTTCACCCTTTCACTGGCTATTTTTAAATAAGTATCTAAGCAATCTGCACAATCTCTAAGATTTAGCATAACAATTATTTATGTTTCGCCTGGTGTGTATTATAAGTACCAATTTAAAGGTTGTTTTACTAGTTACTGTAAACAGTTGCCACAGAAATTGAGGGTACTAAATCACGATCACGAAAAATCCTTGTATTTGCAGGAATATTTTCAAAACATTTGATCTAAAACCAGAGATCGGTTTCTCAAATGCCAAACAGAAACTGCTGGGATTTCTGAGTTTGTTCAAAGGACCAACAGGGCTCTCCAGAGCACTTACAGGTGCTCTAAAAAGTACTGGTTAGTCAGAGGTGGCCAAATTTATTTTTAAACAGCTATTGGGTACTGAACATAGCCTCACTTGGTGTCTGGCATCAAAATGTAGTTAGCAGCCTGCGCTCTTCCAAAAATCTTCCGATACCTGAACTTTTCTGAATATTTGGCCATGATCATGGCCAGCAGGTTCTTCTGGACATTTTGACACAGCACCTGCTTTCCTCTTCTCCAATCCTGGATGTTCAATTGCAGCAAAATGGGCAAAAAAATAAAAATAAAAATAAAAATGATCCCTCCTTCTTGGACTGCTGCTGCCTGCCAAACTCCTGGGGCATTGGGCAAGGGGAGAGCAAAGCCCCCTCACATGTCCCTGACCACAGTGCACGAGGTGCAAAGCAGAGAGGAGGGGGAAACATGCCACCCAAGTGGAAATTAACCCCCTTTGCAGCACAAGATGAAACAATGCAGTGACCTCCCCCAACCCCTTTTTTTTTCCACAGTTCAGACCATCTTGAGTGCCAAGACCGACACAACATCAGTTCACTAAAGATGGTTTAATAGCACTAAGTGAGGCAGTGAAAAGCCATAGCTGAAGTTATACAGTGACCCTGCTCAGTGGCTTATGGAAGGGGAGGTAATCTCCAAGACCTTGGAGACTGGGAGGTGCTTCGCTTAGGAAACTTTTACGACCTTTTCTTGGAAAGACCTGACCCTGCCATCCCTTCCCCATGCAATTAAACAATACTTACATGAGAGGAACCACTGATTTCAAATATTTCCTTGCCTAAATCATCAGAAACAGATTTGTCTTAATTCAGTGATGGCACTCTGAAAGTTTAACTTTGCTAACTTCCACATGTACCTTGATGCAGACAAATGGATTGTTCTGCTCATATTAATATCAGCTATTATCTTTATTTCTGCTTTGATTCATATGCCAAATTTGAGTCAAGACTTCTTGATTGCTGAGCATGGCTGACTGAGAAATTATTCTTTACGAGCTAACAGAACACGTATCTGCATCCCTCAGTTTGAAAATGTATTCAGGCTATTATCAGAGCACAGAAAGAAAGCAGATTTCGAGCTTACAAACATTAGCAAGGGACAAACCGAAGGAAACATATTTTCAGCTATTCAATGGCTAAAGGATTGCTTTGTCCATTTTCACTTCTGCTTTCACACTGTCAAGGTTAACTAATTTGTTTCAGGGTACTTAACGTGATCTTAGATTTAGTATAAAAATGTTTTTTAAATAAACTGTAAACTTTGAATGAAATTTGACTTGATAAGCAAATTTAAAGAGCTTTAATTATGCACAGCATATATTACTTTCATACAAATTTTATGTAATCTATGGTAATTTTATATCTTATTTCTACACAATACTGTCATTAACAACCAGAAGGTCCTCAGGGAAATTCTCCCATGTCATACATAAATAACAACAGCACTCCTGCAAAGGCAGTGAGACATTTTGTAGAAGACAACTGCAACAAGCAGGATCTTGTAGCCATCATGTCTACAAATGTCCAGAGAAAGAAACTCACAATTTCAGACAGTGACTAGCTATTCGGAAATACTATACAATAAATCTTACTATTCTTATAATTATGAAGAAGCTCATTATGAACAACAAACTTGGATTTTTCATTAGTACAATGAGGAAATGCTAGCTACCAAAATAGAGGAATTTTCTTCAATAGGCATCAGAGTAAATTATATTTACTAGCAAAAAGAACTACCATGTATACATTTTTCATGGATACCATTCTGATATAAACATTAATGTACTAAATTTTTCATATTTAAAAAAGCTGAAAACTTGGAAGACATGAAATGTGCTTGCCTCAGAAGAGGCAAACAAACTGCCTGAAAAGTCAGATTTCTCTCCTTTTAAGAAAATAAGTGAGTTTAAATTAACATCAAAAGCAAAACAAATAAAAAAGGCAAAGCATAAAAAGGAAACTCTTACTTTAACTTCCACTGCCTTTCCACCTTGCTCGATATGCCTCTCAAGATATTCAGAAGACAGCAGATCACTGCAAGAATAAGAAAAAAGAACCATAAACCTCATGAATGTGTTCTTGCACGCTCTCTCAGCAAGCACTGATTAAACATTTACATTTGAAAAGGGCAAAAACTGCAGGATACTCTTCCTAAAATGTTCATAAAAATCATGGAAACAACCACCCCCAATGGAGCTACACAGTGTATGGGATACATTGATTTTTAATATCAGAAGGTAAGACAAGGAAAACTGAGGGTTTTTTCTTTATGGAATGTTCAAACCAGCCACTGGTAATGGTTTTAATTCAAGAGATTTTCTACTTGCTGCTTAAAGAGAACAGTAAGGAAATTAAGTGCAGAAAAAAAATAAATAAATAAAAAACACAGAAGGATGAGAAACCAGTTGGAGTCACTACTACAGCAGGCTGCATCTGAGTGAAAACGGCAGCTGCCTCCAGCAGATTTCAAAGGATACAACAGCACAATAATAAAATGACCTTGTAATACCAAAATGCATCCTAAAAATGTATATAGGACCACACAAAATGGGTAGGTGAAGCTATCAGCTGCAGCAGCTGCACGGGCCCACAGCCAACTCTGCTCAGTGGTAAGTGCTCAGGTAGATGGCTGGTGCCAGGCTGTCCTTGGGCTGCCAGGACAGGTCTGCACAGGAGCTGGACCTTCATGCCCACTCTCTCTACGAACCCTGTGGCTTTCACGACATCAGAGGAAAATGAGCTTGGCAATGACAACCCCAGCCTCAAAAGTACACCAAGAGAAAAAATAATTAGACCTGAGGCAAATGTATACAACCAAAATGCACACAGTATTTACCAAGACACTTCATGCTAAACCAGTCAGATCCTCTCCCTCATAAACTGTTTTCTAGGCAAACAAATCTACATCAGAATTCCAGTAAACACTTCCAGAAATTTCAGAATTTTACCTAAATGAAGTTTGCATAAAGATTTGATATTGTCCCACATAAGAGGTGACTGAACTGGAAAAGATGAAGAACTGGTAAAGAAAGTGTGACAACAGGCTTGCTGACCTATGGGACGTGAGGCAACGAGCACAGGCCTTCCCTGCAGAAGAGGCAAAATTGCATGTTGCTCCTTCAAACATAACACTGCCAGGGGTAAACCGATCTGCTGTGGGAGGGGAAAGACAGTGCGAAATGGTCGCGGAGCAGCAGAGCTGAGAACGAGAGCAGCTGGGAAAGCCTGGGAGTCCCTGGGTTTTGGCAGGGTTGCTGCAGGAAAGCGAGATGTGGGAGGGGTGTGGGCAGAGGGTGGTGGGTGCTGCCGGGGGGTGTACGGTGCTCAGGGCAGCAGCCGCTCAGCTCCCCAGAACTTCATTCTGGCAAAACAGGCAGAAGGGCCATGGATTTTTTTTGCTCACATAGGCAGTGGCGACTGCCCAGATCAAGTCCCAAGCAGGACAAGGTTGGAAGTATGGATCCTTCCATATCAGCCCCACAAGCTGCCAACCTGATATTTTCATTAATAACCCAGGCACAAAAAACAGGAGTGCTCTAATGAAATATGCTGATAACGCTAAGTTGGAAAGAAGAAGAAGAATGAAAAAACTCCCACAGGAAAGAGCTGGATGATGTTCGGGACTGGATATTAGAAGTAGGATCAAATTCAATTGTACAAACAGCAAATTTATGCACTTAAGGGCTAGAGGGAATTTCTATTACATTGTTTCGGAGGGCCTGGTTTATAAGGAAGAGAGACGTGACTGCACTTGTCTCTGGCAAAATGATTTGCCAAATCAATAGGGTGTCTTCCTGAAAAACACAACTGTCATTCCAGAATGCAGGAAAGAAGACGTATTTCCAGTTAAACTGAGGTAAGATTAATATCACTGACTCTTTTCAAATACTGTGGGCAAGTCTTGGACAGTTTTGCTCAGAAAGCTCAATTACCTGGAAGCAAATAGAGGCTCCTGAGATAACTGGGGAATGGAAAGCTCCTGAAGTCTAGCAAAAACTTGGGTTGTGAGGGGATCCAAATGCACTGGGATTTATACACCAATGCATGAAGGTAGCTAATTAAGTTGTAGAAAATACTGGCACAACCTCAAATGGATGCAGACTGTCAATGAGTAAATGGAGACTGGCTGTTAAAATAAAGGCTTTGTATCTAAGTGCAAAAAACAGAGGGAACAAAAAGAGGGATGCTAATAAATTTCTGAACGGGAGCATCCATGGGATAACTGCCCATGGAGGTGGGGTCCCTCAATCACAGTGGTGAGTTCACAGCTGGCTGCTGCTTGAGAGCAGGAGGTATCAGTGCCCCCTCAGCAGCAAGCGTTGAACCTACCTTGTGTCAGCATGAGCACTCTTCAAAATACTCTTGGTGTCAGAACTAACACTCATCAAAATACTCTTGGTGTCAGTACTGGCACTCATCAAAGTACGCTTGGGAGGGTTCAACAACCCCATGTTTTTGCTGCACTAGGTAATTCAAGTCCTTTGTGAAGACACATGATTACTCCCAGAGCTTATGCAAGGGAGGTAAAGCACCTGAGCAGCTGTAAATAGGGGAGGAAGAAAGAGCAATTGACTCCTCCAGCCACTGTAGAACTGGCATGGCCAGCTGCCCCCAGATTCGCCCTCCAAGACCCTCTTAACTCTGGCCAGTCCCATATACCTATATTGAAGCTTTACACAGCAGCTGGTGAGTGACCCATTATTGAGGAATAGCTAAAAGAGGTGCTGTTGTTCGAGTTACTGTTTACAATCCTCTAATTCCTCTTAGAGGTGAATGTTTAAAAAAAATTTTTTAAAGATAATGCTATCAATGTTTTTATGTTCTTGAAGATCATATGTTATGTTCTTGAAGATCTGGAAATTCTGTTCGGCGTGAGAAAGCAAATATCTTGGTCATTGTATGCCTTGTGCAATGCAAGAATGAGGAGGCGACAGAAGAGGTCAGTAAGTTCAAAACTAGTGAAAGGAGACCTTTTTAAGCACAGCCTCTGGTTACAATGTGGAACCTCTTGCCACAGGAAGCCATGGATGTTAGAGATCTATGCTGGTTCAAGGTGGGAATGGACAAGTTAATGGAAGTAACTGAGGTCTGCTAAACACGGAAGTTGTTTCTGACTTGGAAAGTCTTTAAGTCCTGGAAAAGTACTCTGGGGAAGCCTCATACATGCTTGTTCTTCTCTTCTGCTTCTCTCTCAGCATTTGCCTTAGGCCACTGTAACAGGACAGCTGGCCAAGTGCCCCTCTGGCCTGGGCTGCTCTGCCTGTGCCCTGGCAGGGCCCTGTTTCTCCTCAGGGCTGTGCAGGGTCCTCCGGGGTCACCAGCAGTCAGAGCTCTTCTCCCAACCACCACGACTTGGATGGACATACCCAGGTCATTCAAGTTGTGTTTATTTTCAAAGTAGGCCAAGCACATGATTCCTAAAGAGGTCCATCCACTTCATCTTCCTGCCCAATGTACTTTGGGGCAGAAGTAAAAAGAGAGACAAAAGGGCTGGGAACAACCAGGGACCCACTGGCAGCCCCCTCTTCTTGAGGTTCGTCATGGGTGCCTTGGTTCCCGAAATGAGGCAGGCTGGAAGGGAAATGCCATTGGATCACCAGTCAGCACAGCTCCTGGAGACCAAGCCCAGAGCTTACAAACACATGACAGGTCTGAAATTTCAGACATTTTTAAAACATACCCTAAAATACATGGCAGGCGGGATACATCCAGGAATATATTATTAGTAGGAAAACTCACAGATGATGCCATGTTATGCTTTTTTATTATTATTATGACTCACCACGTGGAAAGTATCATGAAAAAACAGAAAACTCACAGATCCCATAACGCAATCTGTGCTATTACAGACTAAGACACAATCTAACCATCATACACAATCTTAGAAACCTATGCCAAAAGATATGTTTCTCACATAAAATCACCTCATATGTGGTAATGTTTTGTCTTCAGTAACAGTGAAGCGTGTAACTGCATAATTTTAGTAAAAGCCACTACTTCAAAACAAATTTTAAAAGCTACCATGAAACACTTGTGAATCACAACAAAAATTATTTAAGCAACATAAGATATTGAGATTCAGCAATAAAATAACATGCATTTCAACATAAATCATTCAACCCTTTCCTATGGTAGAGATGAAATCAGAATAGCTGAACTTACCTCCCAACCTATCCTAAAAGCCATCTCTGTCAGTTTAAGTATTAGTTTTGGTATTAGTTGTAAAGAAGATCTGCATGTGAGAAAGTAACAGACTGTGAAAAAAAATCTTAGAAACACTAGGGATGTGGAATACTGTGGTGAAAAAACATCTACACTACAAAAAATACTACAGAATAAGACTTTCAGAAGCATATGCTGAGGCATTGAGACAAATTCTTTGACAAGAAATGGCAAAACCTGCATATGTTAAGATCTAAAAATAAAACATTTCACAGGAAAGAAGCACATGTGATCTGTGTCTTTTACAAGGAAAAAAAAGTTACGCTAATGATAGCAATTGTACTTTTAGAGTTCCGTTATTTTAAAAATGTACACAAGTAGCTTAGCTAGTTTTGTTTACAGCAGCATCATTTTTTGGAGCGTTATCCTAAGTCACAACTGTATCAGTACACCCCATACAGACCCAATAGCATGAGGGTCAGAAAAACAACAACAAAAAGAGCAAGCTCCTCTCTGCTCTTCCAACTCTCCCAAATTGTCACAACACTAGTACATAGCAGGCGGCAGCCAGGGAAATTTCCTTATAGAGAATGGCCCCTAATTAAGGCAAGTATCCTTATCCAAGACTACACATATATATGTGCTTAAATTCAACTTGGAATTAACTTGAATTAACTACAACATTTGGATACAAGGTTTACCAAAGCAAAGCCAGGATTGGAATTCCAGGAAAACAGATGAACTTTGGAAATAGATGGGTTGGCCAGCAGAAAGAGGCTGTTCCAGGAAGCAAAAGGGGGAAAAAAAAAAACTATGGTGGTAAGAGAACAGAGGACAGAACAAGCCAAGTGTTTAAAGAAACAGGAAGAAAAAGCAGGGTAATATAAAGCACGTCAACCTGAAGGAAGAAGAAAGAGGCCATAAAAGACCTGGGAAAAGGCAACAGGTTTGTATTTGAATATGTAATGGACTACAAACTGGGAATTATCCCTGGAAATGAATCAGAAACTTTCCTTTTCAAGTAGAAGAGGATGAAAAAGGCAATTGCCAGCTTTTGACCAAAATTAATTCTCTATCTTTACGAGACTGTGAAGATGGAATGCCTAAAAGTTAGGGGAAAAAAAAAGTAGAGCAGAAATGATAGGGAGCTCTTTAGAGACCACAGGAAGAATTACAAACTTTCTTGAAAGGTAGAAATAAAGGCAGTTCAAAATCACAGTACTAAAACACATCTTTGTTGGCACGCCAGTGTAATAAATGAGAGAAATGACTGCCTTCATGATATCTGATACTGTTGCTGTGTCTCCTTGGACGTTGTGGGAATTCTTTATCATTTTTTCTGTCTGTTCACTCTGGTTTCTGTCTCCACAACTCTCTATTACACACACCTGAAATTTTAGATTAAATATGGTGTCAGACAAGGACATCAAATGAGAGATCTGAACTGAGATGCATTACTAAAAAGGAAGGTAGAGTTTTAGCTGAAATCAGCAGAAGGGCCTGGATGGGTCAAATTCCAGTAGGAAAGTGTCAACAGACATATGGAGACATTCAGGAGAAAATGATGGGTTCAGGGAAATGATGGAGACATTGATAAGAGAAAGATACCATATCAACTGCACAATTAATGCTAACCCAAGCTGTGAGAAGGGAGCCTCCTGCTCAGGAGGGCTGCAGTAAAAGCAATGGGCACTGTTAGGTATCAAGGACAAGAGGATATGGAAATTTCTCAAGTGAAATATTTTCCCCAGTGGTGTACATTCTTTACTAAGCAAACTGAAAAGGTTTAAATTATAACTCAGTTATATAAGGGGAAGTTATGCACCCAAAAAATAAGGGAAAAGGGAGGGAATCAAGTTTATATAAGAAATTGTTGTAAAAGACAGGAAACTACCAGCATGCTGCTTTTGGAAATGTGCTGAAAAACTCCTTGTATTAACAGGACTCATAGATATGTAAGGAATGACTATGGGAGTTAGCTTTTTAGAAGAGCCTATCTTGTACACCAGGGAAGACAAGGCAGGTTGACTATTATCGTGGAAGAAGGACCAAGAAAGTGGAAAACCAGATGAGAGGGAACAGAAGGGATCTTTCTGTCTGCCAGTCAGTAAGAGTAAAAGGGACAAGTTGCATTACCTTGCATTACAACATGGTCCTAATACTATCAGCCATGAGCTAACAAAAAAATACAGCATGATAAACTCAAGCAAACCACTCAGCCAGCAGATTTCTGTATCTGTCTAGCTCGTGCATGTTAATTCTCCTTTTTCCTCATGACTACCCAAACACTTTCTCTCTGCTCTTACGTGACCTTTCCTTGCACTTCAGGGGCATTAGCTAACTCCATGCTCCATGAATATATCTACTTTAATAGCCACAGCTCTAAAACTTTCATCCTGTCCTTCCCGTCAAAAGAATTGCTGAATTTCTTTTCATGTGGATAGTTAATTTAATCACCATATCTGTTAAATTAGCCAAATGTGCATCAAAATTAGTTAGCTTCTCTTACATATAGCACTGGTTTTCACATTACCTATGTGGTGGAAGGAAAAAACAATTGAGAAAAGCAGTGCTGGTTCTTGCCTGCATGAATTGAAGCTTCTCTTCTTTAAATATTCTCACTTTGATTTTCTTCTCATTGCTGCTAACAAAAAGAGGAGAAAGAAGAAAGTAATTTCATAATGTTTCTACTCCTACTGACTACTAAAGCCTTTCTCCAAAAAGAAATTACAGATTTATAAATAGGTTGAGTCCTCAAGGGATTATACACAAATGCTGAGTTGTACCCAATCTCAGTCTTCCTGGAGCTTAATTTCACATTTCAGTAACAATGATACAAAGCATGAATCTGTGATGAAATTTCTTCCAAATAATAACATTTGCTCAAATTTTTCTTCTCCAGGACTTCTCTCTAAGATCTCTATTTCCATTTAACTTAAAAATGCACTTAATCCCTTTATCCCTTAATAGCCAATTTGCCCACAGGACACTACAATAACTGCCCTGCATCCTACTGGAAACACCAAACTTCAGAGCAAGGCTGCAGCCCTGAGCAGGGCCTCCACCTCCAGCATCAGACATGAAGCTTTACAGCCAGATACAGTGTTCTGGCTTATGAACAGCATGGGTTTGTTTTACCGTATTGGCTTCATTTCTTGTCGGGAAAAGATTTAAGCAGATTGAAGACATTCTCGTTAAGTTTCAATAAATTTCTATTATGCACATGGTTCCTATTGCTAGCTTAGAAAGGGAGAAAGGACACATCAAAAGCTTCAAGGAAAACTTGTAAAGCCACAGCAGTAGTTTCAAGGCTTAGGCTGGTGTGGCCATACGCTGATGCTGAACAAGCCTTGTGCACGTTGTTGTTGCATCCAGCTCTCACCGCCAGCATGAATTCTGTGGTGCCACTGTCCATCCACCGTTACTATGCCATGGACTTTTTGGCCCATCCTGTTCAACCTATGCAATTCAAAGTCTGATCTCCTAAATGACCGAATGGACAATTTATGAGAAATTTCTTACTGGAAGATGTGGCACATAATGATGAACAGCTAGTGCTCACATTTTCCAGATAAAAGTGTGAGAGTTTATACTTTAAGTTCTGTGGTGGTTTTACCCAGCTAAACAGGCGACCTCCACCACAACCGCTCGCTCACTCCCCCTCCTCAAAGAAACAGGGGGAGAAAATATGATGGACCAGGGCTTAAGGGTTGAGATAAGGACAAGCAGGTTACTCACTAATTATCGTCACGGGCAAAACAGACTCAACATAGGGAGATTAATATAATTTATTACTATAACTAGCGAACTAGAGCAGTGAGAAACTAAAAGCAAACTAAAAACACCTTCCCCCCATCCACCCTCTTCTACCTCCTCCCCCGCAAGCGGCGCAGGGGAACGGGGAATGGGGGTTGCGGTCAGTCCGTATCGCTTCATCTCCGCTGCTCCTTCATGGTCGCTCTCTGTTCCCCTGCTCCAGTGTGGGGTCCCTCCCACGGGATGCCGTCCTTCCCGAACGGATCCTGCGTGGGCTTCCCACAGGCTGCAGCTCTTCAAGAGCTGCTCCAATATGGGTCCGTACCACGGGGTCCATCCTTCAGGAGCAAACTGCTCCAGCATGGGTCCCCCACGGGTGGCAGCTCCCACCGGATCACCTGCTCCTGCGTGGGCTCCTCTCCACGGGCTACAGGTCCGGCCCGGAGCCTGCTCCTGCGGGGGCTCTCCATGGGCTGCAGCCTCCTTCGGGCCACGTCCACCTGCTCCACCGTGGTCTCCTCCACGGGCTGCAGCGTGGAGATCTGCTCCGCCGTGGTACCCCATGGGCTGCAGGGGGACAGCCTGCTCCACCATGGTCCTCACCACAGGCCGCAGGGGAACTTCTGCTCCGGCGCCTGGAGCACCTCCTCCCCCTCCCTCTTCACTGACCTTGGTGTCTGCAGGGCTGTTCCTCACTCCTCTCACTCCCAGCTGCTGTTGCGCAGCAGTTTTTTCCCCTTCTTAAATATGCTCTCACAGAGGTGCGAACAACATCGCTCACTGGCTCAGGTCTGGCCAGCGGTGCGTCCCTTTTAGAGCCGGCTGGAGCTGGCTCTTATCTGACATGGGGCAGCTTCTGGAATCTTCTCACAGAAGCCACCCCTGTGGCCCCCCTGCTACCAAACCTTTACCACATAAACCCAATACAAGCTAGGAAGAGATACTTACAAATTAATCATTTACTGACTTAGAATATTTCACCGCATATTTCTTTTCACTATGTTTTAATGAAATCTGAATACAGCTCCGTACCCCAACAAAGTAAGAACAATAACACAGACCTAAAGCAGCTCTGAATTCACTAACAGTTTCAGATTCCATTTTCAATTGCAATTTAAATTCAATCAAATTATTAATGTTAATATTTCTTGCATCAATATTAATATTTATTGATACAAATGACTGAAATTGATAAAATAATATCTGCTAAATATATAAGGAAGTTATTTTTAAATAAATAAAGTATTTGAAAATATTTTGTGGCACAAGAACTGAATGGGACACAAATTCAATACAGTAGTTAATTCATCCTGCTGGTGATGAGGGAAGGTGATTATAGTCTTCTCTTTCAGGGCACAGGAACACTTCACCCACTGCCCTAACAAGGAAGCTGCACCCCTCCACACCTCCCAGTATCCAAGGGGAGCCACTGCTACTCAAGATCCCATAACGATAAACAAGAGACTTAAACAAGGCAGCTGCTTGCAAGAAACTTGTCAGGCAGAAAGATGAAATAGGATTTTTCTAGCTCTAAACTTCTGTTTTCTCAGCCAGGGTTGAAAGCAATGTGGGCAAGGTTCACTTACTCTGCTCCTTACCTGGTTTTCCTTCCAGTAGTGATGGCAATGCAAGTGTCAATAAACCCTCACTCTGCTTTTGCTGATGAGTAATTTACACCAGCATATCCACAAGCAATTACTTTCCCTTTTTCTACAGAAATTTCAGAAGGAGTCCTTCTAAAATGAGTAGATATTTTTAGACTTTGTTCATACCACTACTACAAAGACAGTTTCCTCAATGCCATTCTGTTCTTATGCTTATTACTTTAAGGCCAGGAAAACCATAGTTAATTTTAGTATTTGAGAAGATTGTAAACTAATAATAAAGGGAAGAGGCAACCACACAAGAGACACAGGCTACACATTTTGCTGCCCAAATCTATCAGTGAAGTCTAATCCTCATTTTTAATATCTCTTTGAACAGTCAAGCTGTTTTATACTCTATAGAAAATCACTTCCCAAGTAATTTCAGTCGTGATTTCAAGCACATTTCAACCCAAGTCTTCACTCATGTGTGTGTTGTATATAAACACTATATTAAAAGAGAAAAACTGCAAAATTAAATGCTCAACTGTTATAAAGTATATCAGCCACCTCAGTACGGCCCCAACATGACCTTGTGCTATGAAATACAAGCACATACATTTTGCACAGAACACCTGTACCATTTAGTGAATGGGAGTTACTAAATATTTTTATTTTCCTGCTTTCTTTAAGATTTGCACTCAAATTTTACTTATTGTATACATCATTTTGCCTTGGAGCAAATATCTGAATTATTCCTGTACTTGTGGGCACTTCTGTGATGCTCTCTCAAAGTATTTACAAAACACTATACTGAGTTCTCTAAACACTACCCTTGGGAGACTAGGTGCTCGCATTTTCCTCTATCCTAAAAAGCTGTAAAGTATCTGTTTGTTTTAGGTGCCTAATTTGAAACGTCACAGAGTCTTTTATTGTAGAAATACAACATTTTTCAGCATAACACACTTCAGATGTGTCCTGCCCAACATTCACTGCATTTAAGACAACCAGTTGCTCTTGGTGTTCTTTGAAGTTGATCCCAAGTGTCCTGCTCAAGCAGCACCCAAAGAATGACAGACAGTCCGTAGAGCGGATGGTGATGGCACTTTGGGAGATGCTTCTCCAGGGCCACACAGGAAATCCCTGCCAAAGTGACCAGGAACCACCACCTGCTTTGCCCATACGTGCTTCCCAACTGAGTGACGAATAAACTGGGACTGTCCGGTAAAGTGCCGCATTGCCAGCACAGCCCTGCTTCATTCCCAGACTACCTTACTTTGTCAACAAATAGCAACTGACTGCAGAAATTCACCAAAAAAAAAAAAAAAAACCCTTCAGCTCCATAAAATAGGAGTACAAAGCAGGCAAATTATGCTCTGCCCCAGGTCCTGCCCATTCTACCACCTCCTTCCAAACTCCCCACCCTCATACACACCTCCTCTGTCCTCAGGTCCCTTCTCCCTGGCCATGCTCCTACTCCTCCACTGCTCCCCAGCCCACTGTCCTTTGCTACCCACCAGCACTTCCACGCCGCTGCTTCCCACTTCTGCACAATGCCAAGGAAGACCAGCAAAGGAGTCAGTATCTCTCAAGGCTGCATTTATAATTTGGCACTAACACTGAACACATCCATCCTAAAATGCACATCCTTCATGACAGCAAAATGTGCCCCTGCTGTGCTGTCATTTTTTCCATACGTGCTTAGGACACTCACCCTGTTAAGCTTGTGGTTACCTGCTATTAGAACTTGCATTTTATCCTGAAATTTGAAATGTCACTCATGCCCCAAGAAATATTTATGTAGAAATCACCAAGAAGAATAATGTCTTCTGAGCAGTGTGTATTTTCGTATAATTAGAGAGCATTAGCATACATAAATTGAAAAATTATGGAGATGTTTGTTTTTATTGTTAACCTAATGAATGCATCAACTGTGCAAGTATCTGAGATGCTTCAGAAAGGAGATCAGAAAAAATGGTTACCACTTCTTTTACTTTTGTTCACAAAACAAACCTGAGTGAACCTTAGAAGAGGGCTTCCCCGAAAATAGCTTTAATTGAAAAGATGGAAAACCTTAAATCTAGGAATTAGTTTCTAAAAATTATCCTGATGGAGAGAATCTGCTAGAACTTCAGGAAGATGGAAATAGGCTTGAAACTACAAAGGTATTGAAGGAAGTCTGTTATTGGTAGAGGGGCTAAGGAAAAATGAGTCATGATGTGAAATATATCTACAATGGTAGGCAAATTAAAGAGCAAGAAACTAAAATTATAGGTACCAGCTCTAGCACTGTAATGTCTCTCTTTTGATAAAAAAGGTGCATTTTCATAGCACAGAACATTCTGTGGATCAGAAGTCAAAGGTCTCACACTGCATTTGTGGGACAACCAGAGTTTCGGTCTGAAACCATGCAAAACAAATCCAAATGCACAGTTAGGAGAGACAATGAAAGCAGTCTCTTGAAGAAGCAGTCTGCATTACCAAGAAAATCTCACACAACATCCACTCATGACAAATGACACAAAGCTTTGTGAAATAAAATTCATCACTCATCTTGAAAACGAACGAAGAGTGGGACGACGTGAGTCCCTTAACTACTGAATCCTCAGGAGCCAGATCGTGAGACAACACCAATCACTTCATCACCGTCCAAGGAATTATCACAGTTCCCCAAACTTACAGTCATCAATCTTCATTTAGCATGTACAATGCAGGAGGACAGCTAGCTTCAGAGAGACAAAAAATCCATTTCCTAATACTGTTCTAAGTAGGATTTGTCTGGCTTGCCAGACGACTCTGGCATTGCTGATGACCCAGCAGGATACTTTGCCTCCCTGTGTGTTACCTACCAGTAAATTATCCTCTCTAAACTCAAAAGGCACTTCAATTTGGAGAAGAGAGGATGAGGTGAGAGTGGGGGGAATAAGACAGAGGTTGACAATATTATGTGAGCCACTGACAAAATTAACTCAAAGCTGTTATTCACGTAATTCACATCACCAGAA
This sequence comes from Chauna torquata, assembly GCA_013399475.1. Classification (NCBI taxonomy): domain Eukaryota; kingdom Metazoa; phylum Chordata; class Aves; order Anseriformes; family Anhimidae; genus Chauna; species Chauna torquata. The sequence continues at coordinate 296,780 of VXAL01015558.1, forward strand.
TAAGGAAACACTTGAAGACATTAGTAGACCAATTTAAAACAGGTCAGAGATAGCACTACGTCACACAACAGGTTGTGAATCTCTGCAACATGTTTCCACAGGAGGTTGCAGAGGCAGACAGTACCCGAAGGTATCCCAGAAAGAGATTAGAGAAAGTCACAAACAACAGGTTCACAAACAGATACTATAAGGCGTACGCAAGGATATGCCTCCTGGCATCCTTAATCAAACAGCCACAGATGTTGGGAGGGGGGAGTGGAATGGACCCAGAAAGTGGATGAGCCCCTGTGCTCTTTCACAGCATCTCCCATCGCCAATACCAGGACAGATGGGCATTGGTATGACGCAGTTTCATTTCTTTTGCGCTTAATCGCTGTTACTGATCCCTTAGGATAAAATGAATTCAGTAATTTGATATTTTAAAATTATTTTTCTATCCAAAGACATTTCTGAAACTCAGGGAAAAAACATGTTTGTGCTCATTTACGCTTTGTTTGATGCAAACTATTTTCAACATATCAGCACAAGATTGCTTTTAAATACATGGTTCATATTCACCTTGTGTACCCTGCAACAGCTGCACAGAGCAACAGCAGTGAGCAGCACTCTGCTACCTGTGTCCACTGCAGAGACTGGTCCACATCCTCAGCTGCACAGACTAGGAAGATCCATTCCCAAAAATGCAGCATTGACCATTTTTCATCTAATGCTGCATGGATTAGATTATGGCTCAACCTATACTGACGGTCTTACAGCAAAATATCTGCAGGGTTCAAACATTACCCCCTTTTATTCTTATGACAGGCACCACACCTCTCCTACCCCAACACCAGTTTCACTCCTCTATTTACAAAATTCTCCACCTTCACACTCCTACTGAAAGATGACCAAATCCTAAATTAAGGCCAGCTACACTGGTAGGTGACACAACTATGTCTGTTTTTTAGGTAGGGGAAAAAAAAAAAAAAAAAACCACAGCATGAAATCCCTGGCATCATTAACAGTTTTCATACATCCACCTAACTTGGTGCATGGATTGGTATAAAAGTTATAAACAAAATCTTAAGCTTTATAGCTGGTTCATTCATACAGTGTTGGTAGAAGTTCTCATTTGACTGATGCTCTGCTGCTACCGTCCATTTCTTATATACTTATGCATATCTGAGAGAGATCCTATATAAGCTACATATCCATATAAATTTATACAGCATATATATTCTACTTGCCTGGGAGGCATCTGTCAGCAATACACTATGCATTATACATCCAATTTGCTTATTTGTCTTCTCTTGCTCCTTCATCTTTTTCCATCCCTTTATTTCTATCGTTCCTTTTTCTATCCCTTTATTCTCACCTTCCATTTCTATCCTGTCCTAAATCAGAACCACCCCACTGCCTTGTTTGCAGAATTCTCTGTTTGGAGAAGTCTAGTTATAAATTCTTAGGATTACAAATAGCAGACTACATGCTACCTCTCTTGACTCAGATCACAAAACCAAATTGCTTTCTCCTGCATGCTCACTGATGTGTCTAATGTGTTAACAGACATTTTCAGAATTTGACATATTTTATTTAGCCATGCTCAAAAATAAACCACCTGCAACTTTTCATTCTGCCACCTGAGCAGCAGAAGATATGTATCTTAGGATGGAAAAATTGGCAGGGTCAGTGCAGACTGTTCTTTGGCCCAAGCAGCATTCTTCCCAAGCGGTCTTAAATTTGAATAATCGCCCTTACTCCTCCAGACCGCTTGCCACTATGACTTCTCTGAAGTGGGCTTAATGGTGTCACAGACTCAAAATCTTCTTTTTGTCATGATGCAAATCCTTATGACTATTTTGTCTCTTCCTGTAGCCTCTCGTAATTATATACCTTATAGATCCATTTATAAAATCAGAGTAGCTTTCTAAGAGAGTGACAAGTATTCTCTTCAGGACAAAAAGGTATCTTCATACTTAAGCCCGACAACTCCAATTATCTCTTTTCAAAGGACTAACCTCCTCATTCAGAGGTTACTTACCCCTTCCAGGACTTTTTTCCAAGATTGTCATGTTTTCTGTAGGTCAGGCTGAGCACTTACTGTCTTAGCTCTAGAAGACTCAAAGAACGGCATTCTCTGCAATTTGGCAACTACCTGGCATCAAACAGTTACGTTTTGAACGTGGTGCAGCAAAGCACTACAGCAACAGTGCAAAGCAAATCTTGCAGGAAGAGTTAAAAGATGCAGCTATGAAAGCAACTCTACCAGATGCATAAGTGAGCAGGAACGTATTCTGTAGTTCTGCCGTAAGTCATGTTTTCCTCCAAAGAGTTCCAAGTCCAAGTCTCTCTGAACAGCTGAATGTGACTGAGATGAAAAGGTAAGTCTGTTCAGAGTCAATTTTCACAAAGCGACTGTATAGCCAGATCCTCGTTCATAAAACGTGAACATCTAAAAGTGCCAAACAGCTGCAGACCCTTTTTACATGCTATATAGCAGCGCAGTAAAAAGCCTTGAAAGAACAAAAAACCTACCCTAAAAAGCACACAGTACAACATATTCCCTCCCTTTGACTCAAATACCCTGAACGGCACGGTCCGCACAGCACTTCATCACAAGGTTTCTGACTGCAAATAGTGCCACTGCTGCTGGGCAAAGGGACAGGGAACAGAGATCTCAGGGGCACTCTGGAGTGCCTCTGTCCCTCCTGCACTCCTGTCCTTTTGCCCAGCCATGGCACATGCTGCCCATGCAAGGGTCCAGTTGTATATCCAGAAATGAGATGCAAAACACAGCAGGCTAATGGGGTCTGTGGCTGGGAGCAAGCCCAGCATCTGTAAAGCCATTCAACCAGCCAGAGCTACAGTCACACGCAGGTGGCTCTAGCTGTGATCTGCATCTGAGCGTGAAGCTGCTTATAATTAAAGTTCTGGTTCAGTGAATTATGAGTTTGAATGTGACCAAGCATTTCTACAAGAAAACTACTTTCATATATCCTGTCATCTTTGCTTGGCATCTCAGTGATGTGCTGACAGAGTTTTAACTAGGGAACCAACTCAGCTCCTCACTTGCCCTCATCCTGAGTTAACCTGGTGTCCTAGAGAAACCTCTGCAGCTGAGCAAAAGTATACATGGTCATTTTAAAGAGACAAGAAAATCTACCACATCATCCTACTCCCGTCCTCCACACTGCTGAGCCTTGCGGAGATGCTAGGCTGAACTGGGAGGCTGGTCCCCATGGGATCCCCCTCCGTACAATCAGTGGAGAGACAGCAGTCGCTCCCGAGGGCAAGGCATCGCCCACCAGCCAGCCTCCTGCCCCGGCCACTCTCTGCAGGGGCCCATGCTATCCCTGCTGGCTACGGAGATCCTGGGAGATCAGCCTCCTGGTTTAGGCACCTGTGTTCACCGTGCCTAAAATCAGTCAGTAGAGCATCCCCAGGAGGACAAACCAGGGCCTCAGTGGAGAGTTCAAGAGCCTGTCACAGCGCTCATCAGTTTTGAAGCAACATCATGTTTGGTTTTGCAAACACTAAGTCAGATAAATGGCACCACTGTTTGTATCTATGCCTCACACTAAAGAGCACACATTCAGGATTGTATTTTCCTCTTTAGTACACAAATGTATAAGGATATCATTATTATCCTCCTTACTACATATTTATAGAATCTTGATCAATTCTTTGAATTATTTATGTTTCTAAAAAACATGTTTCTAACATGTCATGTGTTACTTACAATAAGACCTGAATTTAAGACTCAAGTTCCACCGTGCAATGCTTTTGACATCTCAGCATCAGGGAGGCTCACGTGGCTTGCAGAACAAGAAAAGGTTTCCAAAAGCTCCACACACTATCATAGAATTTAATGCTGAGCTAAACTTAAAGCAAACCAACCCCCAAGGATGTGCATGGGTTTAAAGTTACAAGAGTTACAGGGCTATATTTAGATATCTAATACAGACCTTTTTTTTTCCCTCACAAAACCAGACAGACATATTTACAAAGGTACTAGCAATGAATCAATCCTATAATGTCTTTTGCACAGGAATAGTTTCAGTACATCTGCTTAGGACTGCTGATATGACTGAAATCTGCAGCACTCTACCCTAATATTTGGAGATAAGTATTAAAATAAAAGTTAAAAAATAAATGCAGCTGTTTCTTAAATCACAAAGACACATACAGTGATGATTTCCTTATAAGCTAATTGGTTCTGCACTCAACTAACAGTGTTTGGGGAGAGGTGATGCAATCCCAAATTGGCATAACTGGCATAATTAGAAACATTTATAGCCTTGTGGAAAGAATAATTCAAAAGCAAAGTGCCTAAATTTAAGGAAAGCCCTAACGGCAATAAATGTTTTTTCCATTTACATTTGTTTCACTTACAGACCAGTGTTATGTGGAGGTGCATACAACTTTGCTCCACAGCAACTACAGAACTAGAGCATAAGAACAGATAATAAGATGTCTGAGACACCTCAGATGCCCTTCAGACATGTTCTTTCTTAGTGCTGGTCAGGAGTTTTTCAACAAATGTTTTTTTGCAAGATAAAAATAAAAATCCTGTAACTTTTCAAAACTGAAACTTTAATAAGAAATGGAACAGATTAAGTATTTTTTATTTTCAAAACACATACAGTGTAAGACCTGCACAGCCCTGTACACTCAGACTCACAGCACAACCCTGATTTGATTGTTTCTATAATAAGTGTACACTCATCACTGCTCTTCAGACTATTCTGGGGTTGGCATCAACAATTCCATCATTTCCACTCTGCTGTACAATGGATTCATTGGACCAAAGGAAGCAAAGAAGAGACTAACTGGAGAATGTCTGTATATCTGAGATGTAACAGGCTTCACTTTAAAGCAAACTAGGTCTCCTGGACCTACTGTCAGTTATCTTTCCTCTTTGCTCCCAGATTGACATTTTTCTCTCCAGAACCTAAATGTGACATATTTTGAGCTGCTGAGTATTCACTATATTTGCCAACAAAGCAGAGGGTATTACTATGTGGCACTTCTGAAAATCAGCCCATTTATATTTAAGCAACACAACACGGATCAAACATTTGAGATAGGGAATTTTGGGAGAAAAATATGTAAGCATTAAAACATTCAAAACAAGAGAATAAATATGTGGATGGGAACCCTGGGGAGACACCTGAGTTTCATGGAAACTTACTTTGTGGGAACCCGTGGTTAAACCCAAGTGGCAGATGGGTGACACACTGCAGAATGGATGGATACCAGCTCCTCCACTATCTGTATCGTCACCTTAAACGAAGTTTGGGCTTTGTACAACAGCTGAGTATTTTAGGTTATAATAGCAGAGCAAAGACCACTTCTGCTTTACAAGAAGTGCCTGTCGTCATTAAAACCTACTGACCTATCTTAGATTTTCTTATGAAATATTTTAAAGGGAAACAAAGTTTAACAGAGCATAGCCCTTTTCTAAACACAACTGACTTTCTCCTCATTGAGGTACACAACCTCTGGGCTATCGACAAATTTCTCATGGAGAGATCCAGCATTTGCAAAGTTCATTTCATGTTGGTGCAATACATCCTACAGCCTTTAATTGTGGAAGCCAGGAAGAATAACACAGAAACTATCCACATATATATGGTTTTGTATTTTGTATTGAAGTATTTGGTTTCAAATCACATTAAACAGAACTCAATTTAGCATCCGAAGCACTAGTGAACTCCTTAAATACAATGATACATTCTCCACAAAGTCTTAATCCATATGTCCAGATAGCAGAAAATTTACATTTATTTAAACAAACTAAAAGTAAGATTAAATGTGTCCTCCCCTAGCTCAAGCATCCTTTGATACACTATTTCTCTTTTTAACAGCTTGCAGCCTAAATTGCTCTTTAGTTAAATAATTCATTTGCAGAATTAATATATAATAACAGCAGGAAGCACACATTAAGGACAAGGTGAAGAGAGGAAATGTCTTCAACTTAGAATGAGGTAACAAAAGCAGGAGCTGAAGAGGTGCTATTCCAGATACTGTAAACTTCTAGAGAATTTTTTCTTATACTTGGGATTATGGTATTGTTCAGACAAAGTTCATACTTCAGTCCTCGCAATCTGAACTTGCTCAAAGTGCAAGTGCCCATTTCCCATTTAAATGAGTGGTAGTCAAGGGCACTCAGTCCCCAAGAGAACTAAACCCTCTGAGATGAGACACCATGCATGCCAGCTTAATTTCAGATTACAAGAATACGTGTCTACAAGCATAGATGGGTGTGTGTGCCTGAATTCACATGTGTTTTATCCTCATTCACAGAAAATGAAATGGAAGGTGACATTTATTCTGAAAATGTAGGCTTAGATTTGCTACTTGAAAACACTGGTGTGCAGAAGTGCACAGGAATCGCTCCTTCAGCTGCAAGGCAGAACCCTGGCCTCACACTCAACAGAAATCACAGGGAAGAACTAAGTATTATTTATACCATCATGTTGTCACCTCAAAAACGTGACAAGAGGTGTAGATAGACTAAAATTTCAAAATATAGGAGCAGTAGGCAAACCCCGTAGGTGTCCCAGGGGACATCACACTCCCTCCTCTTCCCACCACCACCCTGAACCACATATGCCCTGAAGTCAAAGGAAGCTTCCTAGGCTATCTAGTCACCACTCTTCGTCTTCCCTATCTAAAACAGTCTAAGTATTTAAAGGCTTTTGCCCACAGTATGTTGCTGGAATTCTGTCCAGACTGTATTTCTAAATATCATAATGCTGTACTCCTGAAGTCCTTTCATTTCTTTTCCCAGTGTATTTTAAAGCACAAAAAGTACCGTACAATGAAAGCTCAGAAAGTTCTGCTTTGTTACCATCTTTGTCACCACCTTTGTTGCGCCATACATGGAACATAAATAGCACACATGCTTTACACTTTTACCACTACGGTTTCAGTTCACTAGTAGTAATTCAACACACAAATACCAGACCCCTTAGTCAAACAAGAAAGCATATTAACATTTTTTTCCGAATGGGTTTTCTTCCTCAAGCAATTCCTTTTTTAATCTTCAAAGATACTTAAATAAGAGAAACACATCAAAATAGAATCTTATTCATCTTGCCTGAATGAGTAACTTGTTGTAAAGCATCAGAAAATAATTCAAAATAAGCAATTATTCTTTGCTACTTGGCCAGTTGAGCCCCAGTGATTTACTCAGGATACAAATGCATATTTTAGCAGTACTATTCATATGGGTTTATAAAAGGACATGGAAAAAAATCATGAGTTACTATCCCAGACTCGCAAAATATCACTTCCAAAAGCACAATAACGCTCTTGTCTCAAATTGAAGTTTTTCAGAGCTGTGCATCAAAGAACCCTACACTATGACTGAAGAAAAGTCAGTGACTGGGTAGTAACAACACACCAGATAATGAATGAAACACAGAATGCAATATGTTTTCAGGAAGGAAAAGAAAAACTTGCAGAAAAAGAATACAACCAAAAGAATAATGGGCACACAGATATACTAGTGCATTAAATTAAAATTTGAGAAAATGTTTTAAATGTTCTAAATTATGGTTTGGTATTTTTAAGGCAAGACTTGAATTAACCACAGAATGAAATATGTTTTTCAGGAACAAAAAGGGAAAGCTTGCAGAAAAAGGATACAACCAAAAGAATAATGAGCACACCAACATACTAGTTTGTTAAATTAAAACCTGAGAAAATGTTTTAAATGCCTTCAATTACAGTTTGGTATTTTTAAGGCAAGACTTGAATTAACCACAGAATGAAATATGTTTTTCAGGAACAAAAAGGGAAAGCTTGCAGAAAAAGGATACAACCAAAAGAATAATGAGCACACCAACATACTAGTTTGTTAAATTAAAACCTGAGAAAATGTTTTAAATGCCTTCAATTACAGTTTGGTATTTTTAAGGCAAGACTTCAAAAGCTTTTACAGTACTTTTAAACATTTTTTTGTTTTGCTTTCTGTTAGGGTTTTTCATCCATCAAGAAAAATGAAACTACACCCAAAGAAATCCCAAACTTCTTTTTTGTTGTTTTTTTTTTTTCTTCCCAGAAAAGCTGATACGTTAGATAAGATTTGGGCAAACATACACATTATTTTTCTAATAGAAAACCATGTTATCTTTACATCATTATTTATTTTAGTTTTGATGAGAACACTGGCAAGCCTAGTTTAGAATTTCACAACACAACTCACACAACTCCAAAACCAGTGAGACAGAATTTCAGTGGAAATTGCTGAGACTTTTAAACATTTGCCTTACAGACAGAACAAGATTTCTACCATGACCTGACCAGAGCTGGCTAGGATTCTTAGAGAGAAGCTTCCGGAAAATGGACACTGCTGCCATGAGCCTGAAACATTACAGAGACTGGGAAGCAAAAATAGCATGAAGAAAGCCTTCCTGACAATCCTGGGGACAGTTTTCTTTCTTGGGAAGCATCCCCAGAGACAAAGACCTCTCTGAGCACGAATGGACACGCTGTATTATAGCTTTAGTGCACAGTCCTGCACTCCAGGGCTAGAGACTTAGGGTAAGGATTTTTCCTCAGGGTTAACTTGGAGTTTGGTCTAAAGCATCTTTCTGGGTCAGAAAATGAATAAAATCTTACAAATAACATACGACCTAGAGATACAGTTGACCTAAACAACCACTAGTGCTCCGCTTGAAGCCAGGCAACCTGGAAAAGCCAAAGAGGAGTGTCACTTCCGTGAACAGGCCATAAGATGGAGACCAGAAGACCACTGTGTGTCACTTCATCAGCAACAAAAAGCTTGAAGACGGAGAAAAGGATGGTTCAAGTCTCTGAAAGACCCCAACGCAAGGAGAAAAGGGGTAGGGGAGGGAGAAGGAAAGAAGAGGTTCTGGAACAGCTGCAGACCATATGGGCATCCAAAAACATGGTCATCCGCCAAAGCTGAATGAGAGGCGCAGGGGGAAGCATGCACTACCTTTTATGTCCTTAGGCTTGCAACATAAGGAAAGACAAGGCACATGTGCACCCTGTGGGATTTTAAAAGGCACAACCCATCCACACTGACTGTTTGAAGTGCACATGCACACGCAGTGGCATATGTGGGCAAATACTCGAAGGAGATGCATATGTGCAATCCTACAAAAACAAAGTACTACATATTTTGCAGGATGAAATCAAATCAATCCCTTCTCCACACAGAATCTTCACAATATCTACAAAGTACACTGTACTGGACTCACGGATTTTTAACTACAGCCCTTATTCACCATTGTTAACATGTAAACCAAATACTATGTTCTGCATCTCTCCAGATTCATCCTAAAACTTTCAGAGTTCTCACCTTGAGAGTAAACCATGAGCAATAATCCTGTAAAAATACATGCACTATACACATCGCTTCATGTTTTGTTTTTTTTAAATTAACCAGATATCACAAATGTTCACTGCTGTCAATCGTCGACCCAAAAATCCACTTAAAAATTCAATGCATTGACACAAGAAGATATTATAAATATTATTCTTAAAAGCATTTCCTGTGTTGGTATCAGGTTGATAACTGTTTTTCTCACTTTTATCAGTTACTGGACTATGACTAACACACTGGTAGACCTTTTATTTCTCTAAACCCTGTAACTCATTAATGCCTCAGTGACAGACATTCATTAATAACTTTTCTCTTCCAAAGACAATCAATAGTAAACTTCTTCTATATTATGGATTCTTGAAAGTTAAAGAAAGAGAGAAAAAGAGAATTCTTACAATGAAACAGTTCCACTTAGTTAACCATTTCACTCAAAATTTCTCAGAAAGTATTAAAATAATGTGTCTGAAAACCAGCACAGAACTGTAATTTTTCAGACAAACAAAGTGCAAATTATTTCCAAATGTACTTGAAAAAAAAATGTGCTATCTTTCCACCACATGAATATTTATTACTGTCTACATGATGCTATAAAACCATTTGACATGTGTGAAAGAGAATAAAATTACATGATTGATACTGGATCCCTAAATAATCTGTGCTTCTCTTTCCTCTCTCCTTAAGATCATTAGAGTTCACCTTTTAGGAAATAGAGGCAAAAAGATCACTGAAAACAGAGGTTCTCCCTTTGCTTCAGTTAGAGATCTCATTAGCAAAAGTAGATCTAGATGATATGAAAAATGCTGCAGACCCTGAGCCTCTGGTACATTCTTAATATCAGCATCTTGCCCCACCTCTAAATTCCCTGCTTGTGTCACTGCTGGGCAGACTAGGCTGCAGTCCTCCAGCTCAGGGACAGGAACACTCTGAGGTTAACACGTAAGAAGAACTGAAATCAGTTCTGCAGTTCCTGCCTCCTGGCACAGTTCACACACAAGCAGAGGCTTCTGTTGCTTACACTGTCCTCATGACCACAGAGGTTAAAAATCTGTGAGCTGCCAGGATAATTAATCCACCCAGCAGCTCAGTCCCTGCAACCCTCTTTCTCAGAGCAACTGGGGCCAGATAAATTGGTCTGGCAGTGACTACATTCCCAGCCACTGCTTTCCCTTTATCCTTGTCCATGGATGTGTGCCAGCCACGCAGACAAAGTGTGGCCACTGGAAACAGGCTGTGCAAGCCATTTGGACTTAACTATGTCTGCTACCATCTTTCCTTGGGCAACCATTTAGTGCTTCAGGTCTTCTATGTTCACATACACACATGAGCTGTGGTGGCTCGGCTCCCCATGCACAGGATAGCCACTGAGCACGTGCACCATGTATCTGGTGCTGCTTGGAAGAGCAGGACAAGTTGTACTCACATAGCTCAACTGAACCACTCATGCATACTGTTCCCAGAGGAGAAGGGCTTTCCTCACGCTCCTTCTCCTGACACGCAAAGATGCTAAGGTACTTGCACAGCCAGATCGGGCTGCACTATGCGAAAACATATGGCCCACAAAGTGATGTACTTCTCTCATCATAGTATTTATTCAGTTGTTTGGATTGGGAAGGCGCTTTGTAAATGAAAGATCTCAGTTCAAAGACAGGAGATTTGCTCTAAAAACGGAATTTTGCAAAAGATGTCTGGAAACTGAACAGACAAATGTGCTCTGTTCCTCTCAGAGACCCTCCTGGAAGCAGTCTGGGTAGGATTTTCTGGGTTGTTTTAAGCTCATTCGTGTTTTTTTCCAGTACTATAAGTCTCTATTGTTAACTTATGCATTATTTAAAAGATACTGAGTTTAAAAATAGCTCTAACCCGACAAGGGAAAATGGGAAAAGCAGAGAGCTGAAAGCCACAGTGCTTCCCTCACAGATTGTTTCAGCATGCAAGACATCACAGACTTCTCCGATTTTCATTTCAATTTAGTAGATGTCTTTGACATGCGCCCACCCATTTTCACCATCAAAGTATCTGAAGATAGCTCATTCCTGAGGGTGCATATTACAAGTCTCCGTGCACTGCTCACATGGCAAATTACTACCGCTATAGGTCCTGGGAGATATATATAGCTAAAGCCTTTGGTTTTGGAGATTCTGTGTTCAACCCCCATGATCTGCATTCACCTATTAGGTGAGCACCTTACACTCTTTAATATGTTAAAGCCCATAACATCAGGAAGGAATTAGAAGTATCCAAAGCCTATCTAAAATCAGCAATGATCCTGACTCCTTATTTCATCCGTACATTGAAGTCCAGGCAAGCATAAGCCTGGAAGTACTTAACAACCTCCTGTTTATGAAAGTGGTGGTGCTGAGTTCCGACACAAGGAAGGAGCAATCCTCATGTAAAGACTATGTACACATCTGAACTAGAAGAACACTGCAAGAGAAATTAGCTGTAGCACACAGATGTTGATTTTAGTCCTAAACTTTTTTCAGAGTTTAGCTAGGTACTGGTTTTAGACACTATACTACATGGTGTCTGTGAATGTTTGCTCCCAAGGAAAGAAGGAGGAAAAACAAAAAAGGAAGAGGGGTGTTACCCAGTTAAAAATAGAGCAGGTTGTCTACCTACCTCAAAATCCAACATGAGATAGGTAGTCCTTCTCCCATGTTTACAGCAACACATAGCAGCTGTATGGGCAACAAAGACAGCATGTGGCCATTGCTAGCAAGAGGCCGCAGGCTCCACATAACTGGCAGCCTGCAAGGCCTCTCCACGTGCCAGGCTGGCCTCGAGCTCATTTTAACTTGTTTTTAGCTCTAACAGCAAGCTGCCCAGTGATTAGGTGGCATGTAACAATAACCCCAAATGGACCCAAGACTGCTGAGAAAGAAACCACCACCATTAACATCCAAATCCTGACAAGGACCCCAGGACATTGAGTGAGGACACACGGTGACCATGGATGGGTGAACATGACTCAGAGACAGGGGTTGATGTGACATCATTTCTGTTACCAGTTTTAGCTGTACTATTATTTGGAATGAGCTGTTAAAGGACAATTTGACTGCAAGTTAAAAGATAATTTGAGTGTTAAGAGTCTCAATAAATTCTCAGATCTACATTTGTTTCTGTAAATCATGTAAAAGTACCCGTGGTTTAGTGCCACAGCAAAGACCTACCACACATTGAAGCCCAAGCCTGGAATGTGTTTCTGAAAGTTAAAACTGATGATATTGGAGATGTGACACCAAAAAATTAGGCTGGGACAAGCAAGTTGGGTTTTGCATAGTCTGGTGCCAGTGGTTTTGCTGGCCTGAAGCAGAAAGGCAGAGGATGGATGTGCTCGAGCAGGTTCATTTCCCCTGATTCAAACCAGTCTCAGCAGTCTCTGCAGGATGCAGCCAGGGGCTTCAATGGTATGGTGATATAAAACTTCTCCACACTTGTCTCCTGTCTCTACATCCTAATATCCACATCAACATAGGTTAAACCCTGGTTCTCTTGTGAGGTTGAAATGGATTCCCAGGACACAGCTTAACTGGAGGTAGGGGAGGGCAACAACACCATTCAGATGGGTTGGATATTACTGATTTTATGTAGACATGTTACTGTGGTGTTTTCATTTGTTTCCATTACATATGACAGGCAGGGACAGAAAACCTGAGAAATGACCATGGGTGTTACAGCTTTGATTCCCACTGCCAGTAGCAGAAGTATCATTCACGTTAAGCCAAAAAAAATCTTCCATGCTGAAAAGCCACAGATTGACTAGGGTGAATAAGCCCTGTAACTCTGACTGTCAACCAAGAAAAAAAAAAAAAAAAAAAAAAAGAGTGATTGAAAATTCCCTTCCATAAGTAAAATATGTTGAGTACAAAGCTACCCACTCAGTCTCATAAAGCAGGATAAGGTATGTAATCCACTGTTATGAGTGCATGTACACAACTGAGCACCCAACAAACAACGATGATGTCCATGTCTCATGCAAAACACATGCACAGAGCTGAAACCCAGAATACAAGAGTGCTTTATAAACAAGCGAGTTCATATACCAGGCCCTGGGTTGGCGGAGGGCTCTGCTCTCTGCCTTCCTTCTCTCCCACTCCTGGAGCAGCCCATTTTGGGGTAGGACCAGGTATGCTTATTCTGGCAGCAGTAGCTTCTTTCTGACACACAAGCAGCAAAGGAGTTGAAGAGGGAGGAGGAAAAAGTTGACAAACACCATGGAAGGGGAAAGGGCAATTCACACTAGGAATCCTAAAACCTGGTTTCAATTTCATCCTACTGGATAACCCTGCAATACCAGCAAAACCCAATATATATAACAAATAACTGTCAAATAGTTTGAGAGGATGGTGAGGATTATGCCACTGGGGCTGCTGCTAAGATAATGACTTGATGTTTATGTGCTGAGGAGAGTTCTAGTTCCCAACACCAGCTTTCAAGCATGGAGACTATCACCCTGAAGTGATGGGTGATTTGTTATATAAGTCATCCCCTTGTTATAAAGTCATATCCCTTTGGTACAGAGCAGCCCCCAAGCTGTGGGAGGCAGCAGAAGTTAGTGCAAGAGTATGCAGTGAAAAAGCCGTGGGGCGTCTAAATTTACCAGTGGCTAAGGACACAAGAGAGTAGAAAAAAAAACAATGTTTATGTATAAATATACCTATAAGGTCACCTTGAAATCTCCACTTTTTGAATACAGAAATATGATCTGCAGTATTTTAGCAGAACTGTACAGGAGTAATATCTCTACACAGTGCTATAACCCTTTTGTGCAGCAGATACCACATGGTACCTGCAAATTGATTTTTGGGTTGCTGAAGTTGGAGAAGAAGGTAATGAAGATAATGATCTCTGCGGTGGAGACACTAAAAACGAGCATTAGAAGTTGCTTTATTCTGAGATTTGAGAAACGATATTCTTGTTTAGAGAAGACAGAAACAGAGCATTCCTATATAACAGACTAAGACAACACTGCAAACAAATGTTAGCCACTATTTTAATGCTGTTTTTTCATATTTAAATTCTGTGTGTAAAATTTTTTTGTTCTTAAAAAAACTTTTAAAACTTTTATAAAACTTTAAGAACTTTTTAAAAACTTTTTAAAAAAACTAAAAATATTTTCTGTTTACAAAAATGATAACTCTAAAGACATTAAATTAGTATTAAGGGAGAAAATTTCCTTTATACAAAGGTGAATGAACAGGACTATTCAATCTTGCATTAAAGAGACAGGGCTTCTACAGATCCTTACAAACAAAAAATCCTCTATCTGAAAACACTTGTCGACATAGGAATATTTCTATACATTGTCATGAGATGATCCTTAATATCTCATTGATGATTATACCAAGGGTCAATTAAAGTACAAATTGTGACATTCACAAATACCACTAAAACCAATTCTGGTATTATATTAAAATAATCTCATATTATCCAATGATTATACAAATTGGGAATATGGCCACTTATTTGCAAATCGCTAAACAAGGTCAGAGACTGAATAATGACAATTATTTCAATGCCTATCTGAGGTATCTGTAAGGAAAAGCAAAGAAAGAAAAAAAATAGCAATTCATAAACTGAAGTTTATCTGTTCACACCCTCTAATTTAATGCAATTTTTCTTAGTCACTGTACTAGCGAATATTCCTTGTTCTTCAGACTGACATTGACACCAGTCTCATCCCTAAAGAGCTGCCATAGATTACTGAAGCACTTCTCTGTCTCATTTTAGAATCTACCCAGTATCAACTCTCACAGCACAAGCAAAAATCACTAATGGACACCTAAGGAAACAAGGCAGGTGGTAGACCTGTTTTAAAAATCCCAACTTAGGCTAATTTGCAGAAGGAACTTCAAATCTGATTTCTCACATCCCAGGACAATGCTCCAAACACTGGGCTTTTGGAAAGCTTTTGATTTGCTACACGTACTAAACTACTAAACGACCATCATGCCTGAAAGGCAAATTCTGCAGCCAACTGCTTAGAGTCCCCATCTGGGGTGGCAAATTTGGTTCAAGTCCTGTGTTAGGTACTGGGAATTCTCCTTCGTGTTAAATGGGGAAATGTGATTTGTGAAAACACAGAAACACTTCTTTCTCAAGCTTAAGTTTACTGACATCAGTGTACCCAGTTTACCAGCAAGCAGGCAATCCCGCCTTACAACAGCATGAAATTATCATCAGAATCTGTTGGGAAATACCCAATGCAGCTTTTAGCTTCTCCAGGTCATTTCTCCGTATATTGATTATTCCCTCCTCTGGCTTACTCTTTGCCTGGCTGATTTAAATTCCTTTGTCTCATGGCTCCTTTGTAGTGAGTTGGAAAATTTTGTTTGCCATATGGGCTAAGGAGGAGAAAGGATTCTTCATTTCTGATACAGTCCTCTGCCTGCTCTGCTGCGGAGAGCTGAGAGGTGCCTCTCCCGTCTTGGTATTCTGACTCTTCCCTTAAGTAATAACACTAATCCACAGCAGAGGTTGTTAGCAACATTCAGAAACCCCAGGGAAAATGTGGCTACATGGTTCCAACACATTAACAATGCATAAAAATGCTGTTTAAAAATTACAGAAAACACTTATACTATCACACTATTAACACTATGCCAGTAAGCACAGATGTAACAGTTTCTACAGATGGATGGTGTTTAAGATCACTCTATTGCTGGTGAGGGTGTTAATTTTCCACGCACACTTATAAAATCATAAACGCTTTGGTTAGGTGGTGGCTGAGAAAGAAGGAGCTGAGGTCTCAATGGTGCTCGAACATTGACCTCTTAGCCCTGTAAAATATTTAGCTCCTTCTGTTTGGTTTTCCAAGGACAACTGAAAGAGACTGGTTAACAATGCTGCTGCACTTTGAAAACAGGGAGATACACATTCCTGGAAAATAGGATACAGCAAAAAGGGATTTTAGATCTGAGGCCAAGTTCTTTTTTTAGGATGTTTGCCTGCAGCTCCTGCTGAAGTCAACCAGAACTATTAATGTTCATCCAAGGGCAAAATTTGACATATAACATTTATTTTATGCTATACACAAGTCTCAACAGGGAAAATATGAAATGCATAAATGAAAACCAGTTATTAGGTTTGGATAAAGCAGAACTGAAAGGCAGCAGTTGTCCAAGTGCAGAAGCATAATTTAGCTTGCTATAGCCCATGCGCAATTCCATTAGCATCTTCTCCTTTTTCTACTGGAGTGACGCAACTGACACAACACAAGAGTATTAATAGATCTGTTAGCTGTCTGAATTCACAAGTAGATTTGTATGTAGAAATATTGAAGGACCTGTGGGCCAACAGGATGGAGAACTACTAATTACTTGTTCATTCCCCAGCCACTCCCCCACGTCCCGTGCTGTCAATTAGGTAGCACCACAGTGGTCTTCCTTCACCCTGTGTGAGTAGGAAGGAATTTGTGTTACCAGCAACAAGGGGTGAAGCGATTTACAATGACCTGCAAATGGTTCTGAAGCCAGTTTGAGGCTGCTTCCAATATGAAAAAA